>CM035434.1:63348191-63458191 GCA_020310875.1 Ceratopteris richardii
CACTATTACATGGTTAAAAAAATAAGAAACTACATCATAAAAAGTAAAATTTGTTTTTACTTGTTTGCATCTCTTTTGTTGTAAGTATCCAAGGAGCAAGTTTAAGTAAATTTCTATCTAAACTTGGCCGTAACAAGTCCCTCTTGATGCTATTGTCTCATCAACTCAATTTCTTTCCTCTCAACATGTCCCTCTTGATGCTATCATCTTGATGACATATCATCAAGGTGAATGGAATCCAGGACTATGCATATCAGCTAACAAAAGGTTCTTATTATATCAATATAATACAACTTCTTGAATAAGGTCTATGGATCTGTGAAATATAGCATCTCATATAATGAGAGCTAAAAGGAAAAATGAAGTCGAACCTTGTACCAAGCTTTAAGAATCAAGAAGCTTTCCTGGAGAGTGTTGATGATGATACCAAGATACCATACATTGTGCTTCCTAAGAGTACTAGATTACATGGTGGGTCATACAAGGAGCAAAAAAGGGTGCATTAGTGCCTTTTGGGAAGCATTGAGATTCACATGAGAAAGGTGGATCAATGCTTTCGAAAAATGACTAGAGGTGCGGAAGAACATGATAGGCCTATTGATCTAAAGAAGAAAGAGGTGGATGAGATTGTACAACTTCAGAGGGAAATAGAGTCCTTAGAGGTGCAAGCTTAGAATTTACATGGCGCTAACACATCGAATCTTATCAAGTCTATTCCACATGTTAACTCCATGTAAATCCTCATCTTGCACCTCCAACAACTCTATTTTCTCTTCAAGCTATACAATCTTAGCTGCCTCTTTCTTCTTCATATCAATAGGCCTATCATGTTCTTCCTCACCTCTAGTCAATTTCTTGAAGCATTGATCCATCTTTCTCTTGTGAATCTCAATGCTTCCCAAAATGCACTGATGCACCCTTTGTTGTTCCTTGTATGACCACCATGTGATCTAGTCCTCTTAGGAAGCACAACATATGGTATCTCATTATCATCACCAACACTCTCCAAGAAATCTTGTTGATGCTTAAATCTTGGTACAAGGTTCGACTTGATGTTTGCTTTCAACTCTCAATATATGAGATGATATATTTCATAGATCCATAGACCTTCTTTAGGAAGTTTTATTGTATTGATACAATAAGAACCTTCTATTAGCTGATATGCATTGTCTTGGATGCCATTCACCTTGATCAGATGTTGGCATGAAGACAATATAGCATCATGTCTTGATGTATTCTCTTGATGCCATTGACCTCTATTTGATCAGAATCTGATTGTGTAGCAAATAAAGGTACTAGATATTAATAATCTGATTATTTACATACATGCATTTCACATGTACACATTTACACATACACATATTCAAATATACACAAATACACATTCTAACATATAAATACACATACAAAACTATACATTTATGACATGTGTATGTATGTATATATATGTGGGTGTATATGTGTGTATGTGTATGTGTGCATGTGTTTATTATGTATTTCTGTGTATCTATATGTGTTGGTATGTGTATATGTATGCATGTTTATAAATGTGTATGTATTTATTATGTATGTGCTTGTACGCAGGTACTATGTATAAGTGTATGTATGTATGTGTAAGTGTACATATCTGTTTATATAAGTATATGTTTATGTTTGTGTGTTATGTATATGTGTGTATGCTCGTGTCTACAAGTATGCGTGTTTGTGTGTATGTGTATGTGTGCTTTTATTTATTATGTACGTGTGTGTATATATATGTGTGGGTATGTGTATGTGTGTGGATATGTATCTAAGTGCATGTATATATGTATGTGTATGCATGTATATTTGTATGTATGTATGCGTATGTGTGGGTATCTATGTATGTAAGTGTATGTATATGTACATGTGTATGCATGTATGTGTGTGTGTATGTATGTATCTGTAAGTGTATCTATGTATGTGTAAGTGTATGTATATGTGTATGCATGTATGTGTGTGTCGGTATGTGTATGTGTGTGTATGTATGTGTGCAAGTATTTAGTATGTATGTGTGTGTATGTATATGTATGGGTATGTGTATGTGTGTATGTATAAGTGTATGTATGTGTGTCTATGTATGCATGTTTATAAATTTAAATTTTTTTGAATTTTTTGATCCTTTAGAAGAGATATTGTATGGTAGAACAAAGTAAGAGAAGACTTCTAATTCTCATATGTTTTATAAATGTTTTACATTTAATCTATGTACTTTGTTTCATTTAATAAATGCCAATTATTGCAAATGAGAGAGCTGAGTGAGGTCATACATCACACTTAGGCGAAATGGGCCACCATGCTATGTGTAAGCATATGTGCGTGTATGTGCATGTGTATCTGTAAGTGTATGTGCGTATGTGTGTGTATATGTATGTGCATGTGTATATGTGAGTGTATGTGTCTATATGTGTGTACATATGTGAATGTTTATGTGTATGCAGATATATATATATATATATATATATATATATATATATATATATATATATATATATATATATATATATATATATATATATATATATATATATATATATATAAATATATATATATACATACACATAAACATTCACATATGTACACACATATAGACACATACACTCACATATACACATGCACATACATATACACACACATACACGCACATACGCACATACACTTACAGATACACATGCACATACACGCACATATGCTTACACATAGCATGGTGGCCCATTTCGCCTAAGTGTGATATATATATATATATATATATATATATATATATATATATATATATATATATATATATATATATATATATATATATATATATATATATATATATATATATATATATATATATATATATATATATATGTGTGTGTGCATATGTATGTGTATGTGTATAAGTGGGATATTAATTGAGATATGATCCTCAAGAATTTTTTTGTATAAAAGTCTATTCAATAAAAAAAATAATCTTTACACCTCATGGAGACTTCATTCATAATATGGAGGTCTCTACATGAAAAGTGAATGTCCTATTGTTTCTCATTCCTAACATAGATCTTTAGAGGCTTGATATGAATTTTTGTTTGGTGTGTAAGTGAGTGAGGAAGCATGAATGAGAGTACACACAAGACCAAAGAAGGAGATTTGACACACCAAGAAGGGGATGGCTAGAAGAGCCCTAGATAGATCAATGATTAGTAACATGAGAATGAGTGAAGTGAGAGCTATAAGTGAATGCCTAAATACAAAGTATCACCACATACAAGTATATCATGTATATGTTGTTACACAAGGACAAAAATTTCTCTCTAGCTCTAGAGTAAAAATTTCCCATGCATACAAAAATTGTTCACATCAAAGCTACAAGGGAGACACATAATTATAACAAATCACCCTAGAGTGAATGATGTGAACACATATAGGGAGTGATAGATCAACCCCCAGAGGTTCATAAGCCTAAAGCTTTGCAAAAAGCTTCAAGCTTTTCCCATGGAAGAGCTTTGGTGAATGTGTCTACCACATTCTACCGAATAACCATCTCAAACATGAAAATGCACTCTAACATAATGATAATGAAGCTAAACATGCTTTGTGTGCAGATGAACCACGAGATTTCTTGCAATCACCTATGCACTATACCTATTAATGAGATAAATCTCCATGTGTAGATCCATCAATAGTCTTCTCAACCATATTCAAACTACAAGGGTTATGCATAAATTGACTCAATTGGGAAACTACAAACTCTATCTATGACCTTGTGTTACATGCATCTATCAAACATTCCACAACTTGTTGATGAAGAGAAGTATCAAATGCATCAGTTTAATCCTCAATTGAGAACGTAAATCCTATTTCCATCGGTGTTGAAATAGGCTTCAATGCTCAAAACCAAAATGCTGAAGTATTTTTTAATATACTTTGCTTGATGCATAACAACTTCCTCCTCAATGGATACAAATTGTTTTCCCAGATATACTCCAAAAGACCAAGGTATGTGACATCAAAATTATGTTTTGAATCAGCAATAAGTATGCAAACAAGTTTTGACCACATGCCCCAATCAAGATAATGTCATGAACATAAAAAACAAGCACTATATATAAGATCAGTCCCATCTTAGCATACATAAAATGTGCTTTCAACTAGGATACATATAAAATGAAGAGCAAATGAATGCTTATGTATCTTGTCATACCATGAATGTGCAGCTTGTTTAAGTCCATACAAAGCCTTATGCAAGCAACAACTTATATGTTCTTGAATTTGATGCAGATTCTAGGAGGTTGATCCACATAGACATCTTCTTGTGAATCACCATTCAAGAATCCAATTGAGGCAGTTTCCAACCATGATGAGTAGCCAATGCAATCAAAGAACAATTGGTAGTCGTGCACAAAGTAGGTGCAAAATTATCCTTGTAATCAATGCCATATTTCTGCATACAAATGTTTGCAACTTACCCCACTTTGTTGCGATCAATGATACCATTTAAATTTCTTTAAATCTTGTAAAAGCACTCACTACCAATGAAATTCTTACCTTTGTCAATTCACAAAACTCTCAAGTATATTTTTTGTAAATAAAATCCAATTCCAATTCCATTGTGTTCATCCATCTTGAACCATCCATGCAGCTTCAAACATGCGTGGTTCTTCATTACATGTTGTTGAAGGAAGAGACCCATCCACAAAGTCACTTGAGAGAGATCTTGTTCTTGTTCTACCAAGTAAAGGAAAACTCGACTTTTTATCTTGCAATGTCTTTTCTTGCCATTTTGGCATAGATTGTGCATCCTTCGTAGACATGTATTCCTCACAATATTTGTTTGGACATTTTCATCCATCTTTGGTTTGAATTTTGAAGCCATGTTTTTCTACAAATTTTGGTAATTTTAATCCATGTTTGGATAAAATTTTATAGAAATACGTGGCTAAAGAAGTTTAAAGAAATATTATTGTAAATAATTTCAGCTCTTTGAACCTCATTTGGATTATTTGCATGGTCATATTCAAGCACACCATTTGACACAAAGGCATGATTATATCCAACACATCTTGTGAACTAATTGTTGACTTGAATTCGCATTTAAGTAAAGCATATGCTCAATTTTCAGCAACTACCACATCTTGAATTACAACTATTATTCTTCTTTTAGTGGCTAGTATAATTGATAACCTCTACTCTCACTACTATATCCAAAAAATACATTTCTTTTCCTATTCATCAAGTCTTCTAACATTGTTTTGATGGCACAAGAGCATATGTCAAACAACTAAATACATGAATAGAACTAGCCATTCGCTTCTAACTATTCCAAGCCTCATAAGGTGTAATGAATATCAATGTTTTTTTAGGTCAACTATTAGTAAATAGTTTGCATACATGACTACTTCCATCCAAAACGTAGTTGGAAGATGCTTTCATTTAGCCATACATAATTCCATTTAAAGAGGTTTTCCATTCTTATGGTCTTCAACACCATTTTTTTAAGGTGTGTATGGCCCTCTACTTTAGTGAGCAACACCTCTTCCACATATAAAAACATTAAATTCATGGAACATATATTCACCACCATGATATGTGCAAAGAGTCAAATGCCTATTGCCACAAAACGTTTCAGCCATAGCTAGAAATATTATAAAACAAGAGAATTCCTCAATCTACACTTTCATAGGATACATCCAAGTTTGGCACGTTTCATTATTACAGAAGGTGATAAAGTATACATGCTTTCCAAAATATGGAGTCTTGATGGAGCCACACACATCACTATGAACAAGTTGCAATTTCTTTGTAGCATGTGCAACATCATCTTTGGGAAAATGATCACAATGCATTTTTCAAAGTATAAACCTTAACATGCACACTTTTCGAAAATCAAGTGTTTCCAAACAAATAACCATGTTCTTCTCTTGCAAGTAAAGAAAATAATTGACGTTCAAATGACCAAAAAAAGCATGCTAGAACTCCATTTTAGCCATAGAAGAAGTATGAGTAAAAAACACATTTGAGGAAACTCTCTTAAATGTATTCAAGCGATGCAACACATTGCATAATGTCCTCGAAATCACAATAACATGGCCATTCCTAAAATCATGAACCATACATTTGGTATCAACAAAGTGTACATGAAGTCCCACACTAATAATAGTAGGAACTAAAATCAAGTTTCTGTTGATATGGGGTACATACATTGCATTTTTGAGAGTAACAATACCTACAATTGCAATCATAAGATCAATTTATCAAACTCAAACAATAGAATAGGAAACACTTTTTGTGCATACAACATATCCTCCCTTGGGTACATGTTCTAAAGATGCAAAATACCTTTTGGATCAAGTGATAGCTTTGAAGAAGAAGTATCAATAAACCAATCCAAATCAATCTCATTCACAATGACAATTGTAGAATGTGATAATGAATCATAATGATATCTAACAACACATGCCCAAACATCATGAGCAACATTAGCTTCATCATTCTTTGCATTATACGTATTCTCAAAAATTGACATGCCAGATTCTTTCCTATTTTCATTGCGCTTGGAAAGCTTTCTACATTCATCAATAATATGTTCAACATTTTAATAATAGTTTCATGTCTTCTTGTTTTTGAAGAGGGAGATTGAGGCTTTGGTTTTTATTGTCCCAAAGTTGAATCATACTTGCTTTTTTCATTTTGTGTAATAGTGAGTGTTGAAAATTATGGAACATGTGCAAGCTCCAATTGTGAGGCTTGACACATACTCACCTCTAATTTATTACCTCTTCATCATTTATGTATTTTTTGTAAGCCCAAAATGAAGAAAGACCCTAAAAATATAAAGGGCACACTCATAACCTTAATGTAGAGTGTTAAATTGAAAAGGGCAAATGTATTTATGGCTTGGATGAAAGCCAAAATTTAAAAAGAGAGATGGAATACTAGAAAAAGTCATGACCTTATCCATATGAAGTGATATAGAGAACCAAAAGCAATCCAAGGCAATGGAAGGACAAAAGCCAAGAAGTGGAAAGTCAAGAGGTGAGAGAAGATGCAAGGATAGGTGAAACGTCCTATGCCTATAGCTCTATATAAGGAGCTCATTTGAACGTGAAAATTTGTGGAGATTACATGGAGATGGTGTAGACGCATATGCTGGTCATTCTCTCACCAATGTATATCAGAAGGTACCTCATTTGGACACTAGAAGGCACAAAGGTATTCTAGCCGCATACCTTTTGTATACATAGTCACCTTGTGAAGGTCATATCTCTCTATGTACTCATTCAATTAATGCATATGATATCTTGTTGGAAAGCTTATCTCTCAAAATATATGTATCTCAAATATCCTTTTCAGATCATTCTCCAATAGTTACTGGGAACATTTCTTGTGAACCTCAGTTTTTTGCTTAACCTGAGATGATAGGTAGGCTATCTTTGTGCAGTCGGTTACCTAGTCATATGAACTCCAAATTTATTGTTCTATAGCTTGTTAGAAAGCTATACGTGTCTTCTATGTGTGGACCAATGTTTAGAGGCATTCGATCTCTGAGTTGTGACTGAATCAGGTTTTAGTAAGCATATGTATTACAGGGCATATTCTAGAAGAGGTTGTCTAACTTCCGTTGCGTGTATTGGAGTGAAATTTCTCCACATTTTGGTATCAGAGCTTTGGTTGCAGAGCATTGGGAGTGGAGCCCATGGATGTGCAAAGAGATCTTGAGGAAGATGCAGAGATGGCAAAAGAAAGCTTGGAGTTATCATGCTTATTGGAAAGCTATGGAGATGAAGCTTTTGGTAAATAAAACAATAATGATGCTTTATGTTATTTGAAGTCATACACTCTCTTGTCCTACTCTCTCTAAATATGATTCATCATTGAATCTTGATATAAGTGATACTAATCACTTGAATGAAGCCTTATGAGCAGCCTATATAAGAAGATGAAGATTCAAGCAAAGAATCTTGGATGGGCAACTACATATAGTTGCATATGAACATTGTATGCATGTTTGAGGTATTGCACTGAATTGAATGAAGTGAAAACTTATGTTATGTACATGGATGAAGGTGTAAGCTTTTATGTGTAAGCTTGATGATAGCATTATATGCTAATGAGTGAAGCTGCTTATGTATGCATGCTTGTAAAATATTATGCTCAATACGAATGACAATTTTGGACAGCCATGCATAGGCTGAATGTAAGTTGAATTTGGAGTTGACTATTGTTGTCAAACATGAAAGCATGTATGCATGTGTGGTTACAAAGAATATATATATGTATGATCCATGATGTTTGGATGATTAATAGGCTATTTTATAAAGCCTATACATGCTAAAATTTTGCAGGTATATATAGCCGTGTGAATTGGCATAAAGAGAGCTGAATATTTGCTCAAAATGTATGACAATTTTGGACAGCCATGCTTAAGCTGAATATAAGTTGAGTTTAAAGTTGATTATTGATTTCTAATATGCAAAAATGTATGCAAATGTGGTGAAGGTGAATATATGCACATGTTTGATGATGCATGGATAAGTAATAGGCTATTTTATAAAGCCTATACAAGCTGAAATTTGCAGGTCTATGTAGCCATACTTATTGGCATAGTGTGAGCTGAATATAAGCTCAAATGATTGGAGATTTGCATACATGCTTATGTGAATTTGTTAGCATTATACTTATGCTTTAAAGGTTGTTCATGTTCAGCCATAGATGAGCTAAAAGTAAATGTTTTTGGATGCCATAAACATTGGTAAGATGCAAGGCTGCTATGTATGAAATTTGTGGATGTATCTTGTTGTGGATAAAACCCATTGAGGTAAATTTGAAAAAGCAAATATGTATGCTTATTTTATGATGACTAAAAGCATTTGATATTTGAATTTAGATACATCAAGTAAATGTAATCCTCCTATTTATATAAGCCAAAGCTAGGTGAACAAAGCTTGGATGAAGGAAGATGCAAAGCTTGGAGCCAAAACAAAGAAAGGAGCCCAAGCTACACATTTGTCAAACACTTGAAGGTTGAAGGCTTGAAGATTGAACCCAAGCTGAAGGTTTGCAAGGAAAGGATGCCCATTTGAAGACTCTTGAAGAGTGAAAGGAGTAGAAGACTCCAAAGGAGGGCTGCCATGAAGTGTTGAAGTCTCAACAAGGACTTGAGGTTGCTCCCCATGGTTTGAGCACAAGCAAAGTGCAAGGTAGAAGAGTCACCTATGAAGTGTGACAACATGGCTGAAATTGGTTGAGGTAAAAGAAGGTAAAAAAATAAGTCCATTTGCAAAGGTAAAGGCGGATGTAAAGGGTAAAAAAAAAAATCCACATTGTGTGTGGTGGTAAGTTCCAAGCTTATATCATGTGAATGTATTGTCAAAGGATGAGGCTAGTAAGACCACCAAAAGAGAGTGGCAAGCCATATGTAAAGGCAAGTAAGACCACCCAAGAGCAGTGGCAAGCCTATGGCAAGTAAGACCATTCAAAGAGTAATGGCAAGCCTATGTAAGGGAAAGTAAGACCATCCCAAGACGCATGGCAACCCTTGTTAGGTGCAAGAGGCACCATTGTTCACATTGAGATTTCTTGTGTTGTTTTGTAGGTGATGAAGAAAGCTTGGAAGGTGTGGAAGCTATGAATGCTTCACATGAAAGGAACTCATGAAAGAGTTCATATATGATCAGTCCATTGTTGATTTTAAAGGTCTAAAATCAGCCATGAATTATGAAGCAAAGAATATGAAGCAAGGGGGAGCTAGCTTACAAGGATTGAAAGATCCTAGAAGAGTCCAAATAAGAGAAGGTGTAGCCAAGAGAAGAAGTCACACTCAAAGAGAGATTATGAGCAGCCATCAAAGGTAAATTGAAAGCATGAGGAGGAGCCACCTCTATGGAAGGAGCATCTAGAAGGGAAGGAGCAGCCATGATGTACAAAAGAAGGCATGAAGAAAAAGGAAGCATGACAACCATGATGACATCAAAAGGAGATGCAAAGATTGCACCTGAAGACAAAGTCAAAGGAATATCCAAAGAGAAATGAAGGATCAAAGCAGAGCATGCAAGCCTAGGAGACATGAAGCCATGAAGGTAAAGAAGAAGAGAGATTCTTAAAAAGGGCAAATGTATTTATGGATTGGATAAAAGCCAAAATATAAATAGAGAGATGGAATACTAGAAAAAGTCATGACCTTATCCATATGAAGTGATATGGAGCACCAAAAGCCATCTAAGGCAATGGAAGGACAAACGCCAAGAAGTGGAAAGTCAAAAGGTGAGAAAAGATGCAAGGGTAGGTGAAAAGTCCTATGCCTATAGCTATGTATAAGGAGCTCATTTGAACGTGAAAGTTTGTGGAGATGACATGGAGATGGTAGAGCATATGCTGGCCATTCTCTCACCAATGGATATCAGAAGGTACCTCATTTGGATGCTAGAAGGCACAAAGGTATTCCAGCCATACTCTCTGTATCTCAAATATCTTTGTCAGATCATTCTCCAATAGTTACTGGGAACATATCTTATGAACCTCAGTTTTCTGCTTAACCCAAGATGACAGGTAGTCTATCTTTGTGTAGTCGGTTACCTAGTCATATGAACTCCAAATCGATTGTTCTATAGCTTGTTAGAAAGCTATAAGTGTCTACTATGTGTGGACCAAGTTTTGGAGGCATTGGAGCTCTGAGTTGTGACTGAATCAGGTTTTAGTAAGCATATGTCTTACATGGCAGATTCTAGAAGAGGTTGTCTAACTTCCACTGCGTGTATTGGAGTGAAATTTCTCCACAGTAACTGCTTGTGCTCCCTCAAGCAAACATTTTCTATCCAGTCTTGATTGCTCTTGTTGCAAAAAAAAGTGGTGAAACCAAATCAAAAGTATACATATTTAGACTTCATTTTTTAACCAAATAAAGTATGATAGAAAATGTTTGAAAATATTGTCGTAATCCTTTGAGTAAAGTAGAAATGAGTGATGCATTCTGAATGATTTCTTGAATGTTTCCCATTTCTCTTTCAAATCCTTGATGTGTGTATCATATACATCCAATTAATCTTTTTTTTCCATACATACATCTTCAAGTTTCTTTTTTAATTAATCAATTGGTACATGATTATGAACTCAATACAAAGAAGTACGAGTATCTCAAGTAGCTTGACTTCAAGTAGTGCATGATTGGATGTGTGGAACAACATGGCACTTCATAGAAATTGCAATAAAATACATGAGCTTGATCATCCTTTCCATCCCATGTAAGTTTCTGTTGCATAGGTAGAAAACGTAGTCACTATACTTGAAGAAGAACTTGAGAAGAGACTTTGTAGTAAAAAAATGACCGCATCACTTGTCAACATTTACCACTATTTTCTATAGTTTCTTTGCAACGAAAACATGTTTCATCATATAAAATCATATTCTTTCTTTGGTCCCATCAGGCTCATCTTGAGCTTGAAACATACGAAACAAGGAATTGTTGCTTTCCCTTACACCAAAGAACTCAAAAGTAGAAAGATATTAGCTTAACCAAAGCTGCATGCAAGATGGAATGTAGCTCACAAACTATAAGTTGGATAGAAATTATGATTATACGAATGCCTATGTAAGGAGGGAAAAGTCCCAACATGCCTGGCATGCCTTGTGAAATGCTCTTTAAGTGCTAAGCCTCTTACTTCTATGCTCTAAAATGGATTAGCACTATTAAAAGTGGACATAGTGATGAATGCAAAAAATAGCAGGTTCATGAGCTGAGCTTGCTTTGAATACCATTTTTTGGTGTGTAAGTGGGTGAAGAAGCATGAATAGAACTAGTACACAAAAGAGCTAAGAACGAGATCGACACACCAAGAAAGGTAAGGGCTGAAAGAGTTTTGTATAGATTGATGATTAGTAATATGAGAATGAGTGAAGTGAGAGCTATAAGTGAATCCCCAGGTAAAAAGTTCCACCACATACAAGTATATCATGTATATGTGATTACATGAGGAGGAAACCTCTAGGCATCTAAAGAGTAAGAAGTGTCTATGCATAGGGAAATGGTTCACTAGCACAATATTTCTATTTGAATGTTTTATAAGTAGAGAAAAAGGAATATTAATCTTAGCACATAAATCCAAGGCGGGAAGACAATTCGAGTTTCAACAAGCTTCTTCAAGTGTAAGAATTGAAGAACTACTATTGCTAGGTGTTATGGAAGATATAACAAAAGAAAATTGCCCAAAAATATTAATCTCCTAGTAAGTCTTGAAGCACATATTTGGTTGTCCACAACCAAACAATCTAATTTCCATCGTCTATTAATATATTAAACCTTGATTCTCTATGTTCACTACAACCTAACACATGGGAGCATTCTTATCCTTTCTTTCTCTATCTTTTTATCACTCTCTACATCTTCTCTCTCTCTCTCTCTCCCTCATTGTGGGTGTGTGTGTTTCTCTCTCTCTCTCTCTCTCTCTCTCTTTGCCCTCATTGTCTCTCTCTCTCTCTCTCTATCTATCTATCTCTCTCTCGTATTCCATTCATTCGTTCACCTTCAGCTCCCAAATGGTTCTACTCAGCTCCATAGGAAACCACCTTTGCTGTACTTGCAAAGTTACAAGCACAACCATGCAGGTGCACTCAAACACATGCACACAGACATGGTCACAAAAACACAACTTCACACATGTGGATGTATAGAAATTATTAGCGCACGCAACAATAAGCATATACATACAAAAACTTTAGCATACACACAATCTGCACACAAATATTCCGACACAAGAAAGTCACCAACAAACAATCATAAATAATGCATTCATATGCAGAGCTATATCCACGCACATTGTTGATTACAATGCAAGCTCAGACATAAGTTAGGTAGGCATACTTGTTGTTTGACATATGTGTTAATTAGATAAGCAATGTTTGTATCGAAGCATACGTAGATACACAAATACTAAAACTTGAACGTATAGAAGAATGATTCAAGGACATAGAATAAAGAATAAAAAATATGAAGAGTTCGTGTTATATGGAGTAACCCCTAAGAAGAGGTGTGAACCACCTCTGAGCTTTGTAATTAGATGGGCTCACACATGAGTGCCATATGGCACCCATGTGTGAAGCCATGTGGGGGGAGCTCACTTCTATAAAGAGTGAGAGAGTAAATACTGGAGGACCACGCGACTGGGCGGCAGTACGAAGTACAGAGATCTCTGTGGACGTTTACCGACGCACCTCTGAGGGAGATTGACCTCGTGATCTGTGCAAGAGCCCCAAAAAGATGAGGGTAATCAAAGGAAGCATGGGCTGTTATATTGGTATCCGAGCCAGCAGTTTCGGCACCCAGTAACCAGGCACGCAGGCACGTTAAGTGAGAGAACGTCCAATCGATAGCGGCCGCCCACGATTAGAGAGAGCAACTTTCTCTTCTCTTCCTCCTCCCCTCCTCATAGGTAATGAACTGAAGCCTTCAGTTTCTAATATATACTCCTAAAAGACGGCAGCACGCGTGCATATGGGATTAAGAGCTTCTCCATCGTTAGTCCAAGATTCATTGGGATGACAGTCAGTTCGATGTGAAGAAGGAGTTAATAGTTCGAGTTTTGTTTGAGAATTTGGAGTATTAAGGTGGTGCTATGGATTAAAATTTTGGCAAAAAAATGATATATGTATGTAATATGGGCTGTGGTTATGGGATGGGGGTGTTGGATTTGATGAAAGAAGCTTTAATTCCTCAGTTTTGAACTTCTCAAAGTCATCCATCTATGAAGATGAATTCTTTCACTTCACATTGGTGACATACCCGACTTCTCCGCACCATAGCTTCTTCATACGATATTGGATTTTAGAAATCTTGGTCACGTTTCGAAGCTACACTCCTAAGCTTCACTAAAAAACCATTGCTGTTGGATTTGGACGAGATTTGCCCAACCAAAATCTCTCTACAGTGCTTCAGTAGGAACTAGGCACCCACTCCCGGGTCTAGTTTTTTGTCATCCGAACTCCAAATCCACTTTTTTAACTTGGGGTAGTCTCAAATTCTTGAACTACAGGTGCTGGGCAGCAATGTGTGGACTGGCGAGGATTGTTATATCTCTGAAATTGCTCAGTTTCACTCAATTTGCCCGATTGGGGCTTTTCCCACATGTTTTTGGCATTGTTTTGGATGGTTTATGGTGTTTAGAACCCCTGGACCAAGCGGACATTTCCAATTTTCTTTTGATCCTTGCGAGGATTCAAAATTAGCGGCTTGAAGTATCAAGGACCACTTGGATTTCGCTTCCGCAACTCTACTTTGTAACAGGGAAGTGCTCTTGTGATATATTTCTCTTCTTCTTGCATATTTGAGCTTTACTTCCATTCATTTTCATACACTCTAGTTAGCAAACGGGGGAAGGGAACTTAAACATGGAAACTAAAGGTAAACAAGTAGTTGAAACCACTTCTCCATCTAAAGAGCAACTAGAGGATCCTGATTCTAGAATGGAAGAGGTAGAATTAGGGCAAGAAATAGAAGAGAATGTAGAAGAGAAAGAGCCTTCATAGGAAGAATACACTTATGAAGAACTTATAGATGAATTTGTCACTCGTGACCAATTCATAGGCTTGAAAGAGCAAACCCTCAAATTAGAGAAAGATTTGGGTAGCATCACATCTCTTATACAGCAGCTTAAGTCTCAAATGATCTCACTTGAGACTAATGTCACCTCTTTCCTAGCTAGAAAGGAAAGAGAGACTCCTCCTATTCCTTTGGAGCTCACTAGGAAGAATATTTCCCTTCCTAGTAAGCATAAAGGAGAGAGCTCTAGGGAAGCTCCCCTCCTGAAAGACTTGAAGCCACCTACCTTCACGAGGGATGACCGAGATAGGACAAGGATGCAATCTACACTTTTTTACAAAAGTGGCATGATTTGCATCAATTGAAGGGCACCCCACCTGAGTATCGTGTGCTAGAGGCGAGTCTCTCCCTCGGCCCGCGTGCTTATAAGTGGTGGATGAGTCTTAAGGAGGCGAACTCTATCCCTACTGACTGGACTCAGTTTGAGACTCTTTTTGTAAAAGAGTTTCTTCCTGAGAATGAGGAGGAGAGGAATTGGGATGAGTGGGATAGGATTACTCAGAGAGGTAGGCCTCTTTCAGTTTACCTATCCCACTATAGAGAGATCATTTTGAAACTTAAGGGCCTAGATGACTTTCAGAAGACTAGAGGGTTTGTTAGGGGCTTGGATAAAGCCATAAAGAGGGAAGTGAGGAGGAATGCGCCTAAGACGTTTGAGGAGGTGATCAAATATGCACAGATTTATGAGGACCATAACCGTCCTCAGTATACTCCTATGGAGACGGATCAGCCCCTCAAGCCTCTTAGTACGATTAAATTCAAGAAGAAGTTGCCTTTTGGGAAAAACAAAGTTTTATTTAAAAAAAAAAAGATCACAAGGGCCTAGACTATCCACAGACCAGTTTGAGAAGGCCAAAAGGGAGAACCTGTGTTTTAGGTGCCTATCTCCTAGCCATTCACAGTGGAACTGTCCACTCAAGAAGGGGGAGGAAAAGAACAAGGGACAAGACTCTAGTACGGCCCCTGAAAAGGGCAAAAAGGCGGTCCACCTAGTGCAGACCCTTCCTATTCATGGCAGCTCCAGCTGCAAGGGAGTGGAGGTGATGCACGAGGATATAGAGCACACCTGTCATTTGACTCAATCATTGTGGTCACCGCAGTTTGGACCACATGACCTAGTTAAACTGCATGGTAGTGTATACGAGACCAGGGTGCGAGTCATGATAGATGACTCTGCCACTCATAATTTTATAAACTATGCTTTGGTCAAGAAATTAAAGATTCCCCAGCAGCCTAGTGCACATAAATACAGTGTATCTATGATGCAAGGGCAAGATAAAAGAATATGGGATACTATGGTATCCAATTTGGAAGTCAAGATACAAGACTACACAGATTTTATGGACTTCCAAATTATGAACAGGAGAGGACAGATCTAGTCTTAGGAAGAGAGTGGCTATGGGGGTTGGGTGATACACTTAAACACAACTATCAAAATAACACACTCAAATTTGAAAAGAATGGAAGTAAAGTTTGTATTCAGGGAGAGAGAGATGTACCTAGTGCACCTCTCATTTCATCACTAGAGTTGTATAGTCTCTGTTATTCTCAACATGTATAGGACATGTTTTTATTGTATAGTCATGATATGGAGCATTGTACAGACAGCTCATCTGATATATATTTTCATGCTATGAATGTAAATATGAACAGGACTTTCTACTATTCTTTTTTGCAAGAGTGTGTGGTTAAAAGTTTTAAGGATCTTATGTTTGAGTACAGAGATCTTTTTCCCAATGACTTACCTAGAGGGCTACCACCTGAGAGGTAGATCACGATATCATTAGATCAGGATTAGGATAGAGGATGTCCCTAAGACTGCATTTAGGACTAGATATGGGCACTATGAGTTTTTGATGATGCCTTTTGGTCTCACCAATGCTCCTGCCACTTTCATGAAGCTCATGAATAGTGTTTTACGGCCTTATCTAGGACGCTTTGTGGTAGATTTTTTAGATGACATTCTGATCTATAGTGCATCAGAACAGGAGCACTTGGAACACTTGAGGAAAGTATTTCAAGTGCTAAGGGAAAATTCACTCTTTGCTAAGGAATCAAAGTGTGAATTTTTCAAGACAGAGGTTAGATCCCTTGGGCATATAGTCTCCCAGGATGGAATCGAGATGGATCCTGAAAAAGTACGGGCTATTATGGAATGGCCACATCCACGAAACCTGGAAGAGCTGCAGATCTTCCTAGGTTTATCAGGCTTCTATCGAAGATTCATTAAGAACTATGCCAAAATTGTTGTCTCGATGACGGAACAACTTAAAGGGAAAGGGAAAACCTTTCATTGGGGAGACAAACAGAGGAAAAGTATGGAAAAGTTGAAAGTAGCAATTGCTACTGCTCCACTTTTACACATAGCAGATCCCAACAAACCTTTTGTGGTTGAGACGGACGCGAGTGACTTTGCTATAGTAGTAGTTCTAATTCAAGAAACTAGAACCGGCTCAGAAGAATTACTCGGTCTATGAGAAGGAGTTGTACGCAATAGTCCATGCTTTGAAGAAGTGGCGTCATTATTTATATGGTGCCAAAGTCACGATAGTGTTTGATCAAGAGAGCATTAAGTGGCTCTCTAATCAAACAGACCTTAAAGGTCGTAAGGCCCGATGGACCCTTCAAGAGTTTGATTATGAGCTTAGGTATAGGAAGGGAAAGTTTAATGTGGTGGTTGATTCATTGAGCCACATGCCTACACTCAATGGACTGAGTTTTACTCAGATCACTAGCGAGTTACTTGAGTCCCTTAGAGGAAAATGTAGCCTTGATCCTGCATATTCCGAGATTTGGGAAGCCATAGAGAATGGGGATCGTGATATACGGGTTTCCAGTGAGCATGGAGTATCGACGGGTACTCAAGAAGGATTCAAGTGGAAGAATTACAGTGTCCATGATGGATATCTGTTATATAAGGGTAAGGTGTGTGTCCCTAGAGATGTTGAGATGAGACGGGATATTTTATATGAGTGTCATGACACACCTAGTGCGGGTCGCCTAGGAGTTAACAAGACTTATGATCTTGTTAAAAGGCAGTTTTATTGGCCTGGACTTCATAAGGACGTCCTAGAGTATGTGCTTAAGTGCAATAAATGCCAGGTCAACAAAGCTGAGAGGTTGAGGATTGGAGGACTACTCCACCCATTGGATATTCCTAATGGGAAGTGGGAGAGTATCTCCATGGACTTTATAGTTGGATTACCTAAGACACAGAGAGGGCACGACTCGGTCTGGGTAATTGTGGATAGGTTAACCAAAATGGCTAGGTTTATTCCAACACGTACTACAGTGAAGACACCAGAGTTCACTACAAGAAAAAGGGGGGGCGTAGCGACGCCCCCAAATTGGAAAAAAAAATGAGAAGCGTCGCTTATGCGACGTGGTCGTCGCATAAGCGACGGTCAGAATTTCGAATTTTTTTTCCCCGACCCTCGTTGCATAAGCGATGCTAGTGTCGCTTAGGCGACGTTAATTAAAGAGCGTCGCTAATTTCGTCGCTGCCTAGCGATGGTGAGAGCGACGTTGGCAAACTGCAGAGCGTTGCATATGCGACGCTCTGGAATGTAAAAAAAAAAATTTGATTTCTCCCAGCACATTTGTGCCAGGACTTGGACGCAAGCAAGAAGAGACCGAGAGAGAGAGAGTGAGAGAGAGAGAGCGCGCGAGAAAGAGAGAGGGCCGCACAAACTAACAGCAAGCAGGTATGCGGACACACACACACTTACATACACATACATATGTATACACACACATATACACACATAGACACACACACACACATACACATACACACACACATACACACAAATACACACACATATACACACATACACAAATAAGGTTGCATACACACATGCACACATAATGCATACACATGCACACACATATACACATACATATACACACACATACACAGACACATACACACACACACATACACACACACATACACACACACATACACACATACACACACATATATGCATACACACACATAGAGAGAGACATGCACACACATACACATACATGCATACATAATGCATATGCATATGCGTACATCCATACATACTTACATGCATACACACACATATGCATACATAATGCATATGCATATGCGTACATACATACATACATACATGCATATACACACATATGCATGCATAATTCACATGCATACATACACATACATAATGCATATGCATACATATACATACATAATGCATACACACACATATGCATACATAATGCATACACACACATACACACAAATGCATACATACACACATAGACACATACACACATAGACACATACACACACATAGACACATACAAACACATAAACACATACACACTCATAGACACACACACATACACATAGAGGGGCGAACACATACACACACATATACACACACATACACACATAGACACATACACACATAGACACATACACACATAATGATGCATTCACACACATACACATGCATACACACATAGACACACATATACACACACACATAGACACACATATACACATATACATACACACTCATAGACACACATAATGATGCATTCACACACATACACATGCATACACACATAGACACACATATACACCTACACATCCAAACATACACACTCATAGACACACATTCATACACACACACATCCAAACATACACACTCATAGACACACACACATACACACAGACACGCACACACATACACACACATATACACACACACATACACACATAGACACATACACACATAATGATGCATTCACACACATACACATGCATACACACATAGACACACATATACACACACACATACACACACATATATGCATACACACACACATAGAGAGACATACACACACATACACATACATGCATACATATGCATACATAATGCATATGCACATACACACACATAGACACATACACACACATAAACACATACACACTCATAGACGTGTAGCGATACATACACATAGACACATACACATACACACACATATACACAAACACATACACACATAGACACATACACACATAATGATGCATACACACACATACACATGCATACACATGCATATGCATACATACATGCATACACATACACACATAAACACATACACACACATAGACACATACACACATACACACTCATAGATACACACACATACACATAGACACACACACATACACACACATAGACACACACACATGCACACATACACACATACACATGCATACACACACATACACATGCATACACACACATACACATGCATACACACACATACACATGCATATACACATACAAACACATATACACACACATACACACATACACACACATATGTGCATACACACACACATAGAGAGACATACACACATAAACACATACATGCATACATAATGCATATGCATATGCATACAATGTACATACATACTTACATGCATACATAATGCACATGCATGGATACATACACACACACAGACACATACACACATACAAATACACACACACAAACACATACATACTCATAGATACACACACATACACATAGACACACACACATACACACACATACACACATAATGATGCATACACACACATACACATGCATACACACATACAGACACATGTACACACACATTCACACACATATATGCATACACACACATAGAGAGACATACACACACATACACATACATGCATACATAATGCATATGCATATGCATACATACATACTTACATGCATACATAATGCACATGCTTACATACACATACATAATGCATACACACACATACACACATATGCATACATAACGCATATGCATATGCATACATAATGCATATGCATACATAATGCATATGCATATGCATACTTACATACTTATATGCATACATAATGCACATGCTTACATACACGTACATAATGCATACACACACACATACACACATAGACACATACACACATAATGATGCATACACACACATACATATGCATACACACACATATGCATACATACATGCATACACATACACACGCATAGATACATACACATAAACACATACACACTCATAGACACACACACATACACATAGACACACACACATATACACACACATACACACATAGACACATACACACGTAATGATGCATACACACATACACATGCATACATAGACACACATAATGATGCATACACAAACATACATATGCATACACACACATATGCATACATACATGCATACACATACACACATAGACACATACACACACATAGATACATAAATACACATAACCACATACACACTCATAGACACACACACATACACACATAGACACATACACACATACACACATAATGATGCATACACACACATGCATACACACACATATGCATACATACATGCATACACATACACACACATAGATACATACACATAAACACATAGACACTCATAGACACACACACATACACATAGACACACACACATATACACACACATACACACATAGACACATACACACGTAATGATGCATACACACATACACATGCATACATAGACAAACATAATGATGCATACACACACATACATATGCATACACACACATATGCATACATACATGCATACACATAGACACATAGACACATACACACACATAGATACATACATACACATAAACACATACACACTCATAGACACACACACACACACATACACACATAGACACATACACACATAATGATGCATACACACACATACATATGCATACACACACATACATATGCATACACACACATATGCATACACACACATATGCATACATACATGCATACACATACACACACATAGATACATACACATAAACACATACACACTCATAGACACACACAAATACACATAGACACACACACATATACACACACACATACACACATACACACGTAATGATGCATACACACATACATATGCATACATAGACACACATAATGATGCATACACACACATATGCAGACATACATGCATACACATAGACACATACACACACATAGATACATACATACACATAAACACACACACACACACATGCATAGACACACACACACATACACACATAGACACATACACACATAATGATGCATACACACATACACATGCATACATAGACACACATAATGATGCATACACACACATACATATGCATACACACACATATGCATACATACATGCATACACATACACACATAGACACATACATACAATTAGATACATACATACACATAAACACATCAACACTCATAGACACACACACACATACACATAGATACACACACATATACACACACATACACACATAGACACATACACACATAATGATGCATACACACACATATACATGCATACACACACATATGCATACATACATGCATACACATATACACATAGACACATACACACACATAGATACATACATACACATAAACACATACACACTCATAGACACACACACATACACATAGACACACACACACACACACACATACACACACAAACACACATAGACACTTACACGCATAATGATGCATACACACACATACACATGCATACACACATACAAACACATACACACACATACACACATATATGCATACATACACACATATATGCATAAACACACATAGAGATACATACTCACACATACACATACATGCATATATATACATACATAATGCATATGACACACATACACACATAGATACATATACACATAATGATGCATACACACACATACACATGCATACACACATACACACATATACACGCACATACATAGACACACATGCATACATACACATACTTAATGCATACACACTTACATATGTACACGTATATATATTGATTTCTAACCATTTTGTTTTATATGTTAGGTATTATGGATCCTAGTAGAGAGAGAAAGGCGAAACTCACTCTCATAAAAAGTCTTATGAGAGCAAGAGTTCCGTCTGATACTCTAGGGGCCATAATGCATGATTACGCAGAGGTGTCTGATGAGGAGCTAGATTATACAATCAAGATGCTTACCCAGCAATCAGATGAGGGCTCTTCTGCAGCTCCACATGCAGGAAGAGAGCTAGCTGCTCATAGGTATGTCTTGTTTTCATAAACTTTTTTAATGATATTATAACACATATTTTTATTTATTTCTATCTATCTATTTTCAGGACACCTA
Organism: Ceratopteris richardii; assembly: GCA_020310875.1. Taxonomy (NCBI): domain Eukaryota; kingdom Viridiplantae; phylum Streptophyta; class Polypodiopsida; order Polypodiales; family Pteridaceae; genus Ceratopteris; species Ceratopteris richardii. Next base: position 63,371,038 of record CM035434.1, read on the forward strand.
TACCACCTCCGGCACGTGATAGCAGAGCAGAGTTGCCTATGAGGACATGCATAGGCACCTTAGGATTCGAGTGCGACATAGAGCCAGAGGGGAACATTGTGTATATAGGGAATGGATTGGAGTTCAAGAGAAGAATGCGGGCACTATGCGACTCTTACCTGCGCTTTATCCACTTACCCCAAAAGTTGAAAACCTCTCCATCTAAAGGAAGTGGTCCTCTATTCCATCCTCCATATCTTCTTCTATCATATGTTTGTACTAAAGAACGATCACGAGCTGGCAATGGATAATCTCCAGCCGTTTCATTCTCTAAACCAGGAGGTAGAGGATTTCTAGAAACCTCTGCTTGTAATTGATGAACAGCAAGTCCATGACCTGTACGAGGTATATGAACATTATGAGAAAAATCATCATCATTATCATCATCGAGCAAGTATTCCTCTATATCAACAATAATTTGATTTTATATATGGTTTTTAAATAAAATAATGACATTAATATATATAGAAAATACATACCCAAGCATTATCATGTTGATTAGGTGATGGTGCACGCTCAAAAGTACCATACTCTACCTCATGTTCAATACATTCCAATCGTGGTCTTCGATACGTGCCATAACAAGAGTTACACCAACATATAATATGCTCTTCATAGTAAAATTCATCATAATTCCTATCGAAGGACACATGTGAAGTCGTTGCATGGGTAGGAGGTGGTGGAGTACCCTCTGATTGATCAGAATCTGCACATAATAAAAAACATAAAAAAAAATATAAGCTATGTATCCATCAAATATATTTAAAACTAAATATTTCATATACTTACAGTATAAAGTCGTTGCACGAAGAGGAGACGGTGGTGGAGTTCCATTTGATTGATCAGAATCTACAAATAATGATATTTGATATTAATAATTTGATTATCTACATAAACAAAAAATTCACATATACATATTTACACATACACACATTCACATATACACATTTACACATACACACATATTCACATATACACAACTACATATTATTGTGGGATAAATGCATGTATTTTGTATGAATGAGTGTATATGCATGCATGTGTGTGTACGTATATATGTGGATATGTATATGTATGTTTATGTTATATGTATGTATATGTGTATATGTATACATATATGCATGCGTATATGTTTGCATGTATATGTGTATGTGGGTATGTGTATGTGTATGTGTATGTGTGTGTATATATGTGTATGTATTCTGACTTTTTTTTCTGTTTGAGATTAAATTAACAGGAGATATTGTATGGTCGAAAAAAATAAGAGGCGAGCTAGCATACCACCTGAGTCGTGGCAGTTTTTTCGTAGACAGCTACCTCTTCAGGAGTCATTTCCTCAGCAGAAGGTACACAAATTAATAGTTTATATTAATAATTTTTATATATTTTAGTAATTTTTTACATTTAATTTATGTAGTTTTTTTCTTGAATAAACAGGCTGCTGCAAAGAAGAGAGTGGAGTCGGGCCACACATCGCACCTAGGCCAAATGGGCCATAATGGTTTTGTAGCTACGTTTGTAAGTATATGTGTTATTGTGAGTATATTTTTTATTTTAGTTAAAATGCAAGCAACTAATGTTTTTTATTTGTTTCATTGCAGCGGAAGGATTATGGCCGATATCCTACGAAATAGGAGATTGAGTATGCTACACATTTTGGATATCGGCATTTGAGCGAGTATATGCAAGATCATCCTGATGCCTTTGTGAGTATTTTTAAATTTTATATAATTATTTTGTTTTTATGAGTGTTTTAATTATTTTATTTATTTATGTGCGTTATATGTAATACAGGAGTATTATGGAGAGACAAATATGGATGAGGTGGAGAGACAGACACAGGAGGGACGATCTCGATTGTCACAGGGTGATCATGACGATGAGGATGAGGATGATCAGAATGATCATTGTGAAGAGATGGATAGGTCTGTGCTTGAAGATGAAGAGGTGTTGCAAAATCCTTGATCTACACCAGCCAAATGAACTCCAGAAGTATATGATGGGCCCTTTTAGCTTGCCAATGGATGTATTAGACACCCTATGTACCTTGGAAGATCACTCTCATCAAAACAGATAAGTTGGAGTTAGCTCAGAGGTCAAAACTTGCTATTCTTGGTTCATACACCTGTCCAGTGTTTTACATAATTCTTTGAGTACAGTAGCAATTAGCTTAATTCCTCTTGGGGAAGTCTAGGTAACTTAAAGAGCTAAGTTTCAAGAGTAATTTCATCAAAAATAATGAACCACACACTGAGAATAAGTTTTAACAATTGATGACATCATCCCGATTTTCACGGGCTGCTACAGTTTGAGACCAGTGAGCAGAAAAATCAACCTAACTCAAAATCTAGAAATCCAATGATTATGAAAATTTGTACGGTTATAGTAGACAGTAAGCTGAATTCAAAAAGCTTTAAATCACTGAATTTTTGTAAGTGACCACTGAGAAACACCTCTGACAAGATGAGTGAAAAAGTCGGGTACCTGACAGAGAAATGAAAATGCATAGACATTGTTGACTTCAACTGAACATAACTGAAGATTGCAACATCCAAATGACATGAAAATTTGTGAGCATATAGTAGACTTATAGAGCTAACTTTACCAAGTTAAATCACTGAAAAGGATGCACCAAGCTCAGAGAAAACATCTCTGCAAACTGACTGAGAAAAACTGAGAGTAATGGCAATGAGTAGTACACTTCACAAGAACATGGAAAGATGAACTCAAATAATCAAGAAAATGAAATTATATTGCTTGTACAATACAATGACTTACTGATACATATGTGTGCCTTGTAATCACACCTTGATATGGCATAAAGCTCAGCTCTTGGAGGTCTTCACTTAGGTCTCTCTAACCACGACTAAAACTGCCATCTATTTATAGTTAAGTTTGGGAGGCTAACTTCCCTCAATCACTCTCCAATCAATCAATGATTGATTTGATTCTCTACCTACCACAAATCACGAATTCGTGGCTCCTCTTTCTATTCTTGATCAAGTGGACTCAACCACTTAAGATTCTTTCACTTTTACATTAAGTAAACTCTTCAAAAGTTACAAGAGGTAGTTCACAAGTGAACTTTACATAGTCTTCATTTTAAGGCTTTTTCTATGAATTTGTGGGACTCAAGCCAATACTTAGGCTTGTCATAGACTTGCTCCAACAGCTCCCCCTCAAGCCAAGTATGCTTGAGGTCTTCAATCCTCCAAGATTACCTGCAAACCAATCATAGCCTTGAATTTGCAAACCTTTGTACCATCCAATGCTTTGGTTAGAATATCTGCACATTGTTGATGAGTGGACACATATGATATTTGAATCTCTTTGCTTAGAACATTTTCTTGTACATAGTGATAATGAACTTCAATATGTTTAGTCCTTGCATGAAAAATAGGACTAGCAGCCAAATGAATAGAACTCATAAAAAAATAGTTGGAGTTCCAAACTCCAATCCAAGATCTTTCAATAATGTCTTCATCCACATAGCTTCTTGTGTAGCTATGGCAAGACCTCTATATTCAGCTTCAGTAGAAGAAAGAGCAATTGTGGGTTGCTTCTTTGATGACCATGAAATAAGCTTTGAACCTGCAAAGGTAAGATAACCTGAAGTGCTCCTTCTATCTTCCTTGGAGCCAGCCCAATCTGCATCAGAAAATAGCTTCAAACCTAAATCAGATACATAAGGATAATAAAGTCCTTCATTTATGGTTCCTTACAGATACTTGAGAATCCTTTTGGGAGCATCCATATGTGGTTTCCTTGGTGTGTGCATAAATTGACTTAGCACACTCACACTGTAACATATATCTACTCTTGTCAATGTGGCATAATTGAGACTACCCACTAGTTTGTGATATGATGTGATGTCCTCTATGAGTTTACCTTCATGTGAGCTCAATTTGTGATTGACCTCCATTGGAGTACCTGCAATCTTACAATCTTGCATCTTGAATTTTGCCAACATGTCCTTAATGTACTTTCTTTGAGTGAGAAACAAACCATGATCTTTGTAGACAACTTCCAAACCTAGGAAGTAGGTAAGTGAACCCAAATCACTTATCTTGAACTCTTCTCTCATCTGATCTTTGATCTTCTTCATACCATCTGCATCATTTCCTTTCAATATAATATCGTCTACATATACACATAAGTAGATGACCTGAGAATTACTCTTTTTAATAAAGAGTGAAGGATCTGCCTTGCTTGGTTGAAAGCCTTTGTCCTGCAAGAATGAAACAAGCCTGAAATTCCAAGCTCTTGGAGCTTGCTTGAGACCATACAATGCTTTGTTAAGTTTACACACATAATCAGGATAAACTTGATTCTCAAAACCAGGTGGTTGTGCCATATAAACCTCTTCTGTTGTCCAACCATTCAAGAATGCAATCTTTGTTGATGAGTGGACACATATGATATTTGAATCTCTTTGCTTAGAACCTTTTCTTGTACATAGTGATAATGAACTTCAATATGTTTAGTCGTTGCATGAAAAATAGGATTAGCAGCCAAATGAATAGAACTCATAAAAAAATAGTTGGAGTTCCAAACTCCAATCCAAGATCTTTGAATAATGTCTTCATCCACATAGCTTCTTGTGTAGCTATGGCAAGACCTCTATATTCAGCTTCAATAGAAGAGAGAGCAATTGTGGGTTGCTTCTTGGATGACCATGAAATAAGCTTTGAACCTGCAAAGGTAAGATAACCTGAAGTGCTCCTTCTATCTTCCTTGGAGCCAGCCCAATCTGCATCAGAAAATAGCTTCAAACCTAAATCAGATACATAAGGATAATAAAGTCCTTCATTTATGGTTCCTTTGAGATACTTGAGAATCCTTTTGGGAGCATCCATATGTGGTTTCCTTGGTGTGTGCATAAATTGACTTAGCACACTCACACTGTAACATATATCTACTCTTGTCAATGTGGCATAATTGAGACTACCCACTAGATTGTGATATGATGTGATGTCCTCTATGAGTTTACCTTCATGTGAGCTCAATTTGTGATTGACCTCCATTGGAGTACCTGCAATCTTACAATCTTGCATCTTGAATTTTGCCAACATGTCCTTAATGTACTTTCTTTGAGTGAGAAACAAACCATGATCTTTGTAGACAACTTCCAAACCTAGGAAGTAGGTAAGTGAACCCAAATCACTTATCTTGAACTCTTCTCTCATCTGATCTTTGATCTTCTTCATACCATCTGCATCATTTCCTTTCAATATAATATCGTCTACATATACACATAAGTAGATGACCTCAGAATTACTCTTTTTAATAAAGAGTGAAGGATCTGCCTTGCTTGGTTGAAAGCCTTTGTCCTGCAAGAATGAAACAAGCTTGAAATTCCAAGCTCTTGGAGCTTGCTTGAGACCATACAATGCTTTGTTAAGTTTACACACATAATCAGGATAAACTTGATTCTCAAAACCAGATGGTTGTGCCATATAAACCTCCTCTGTTGTCCAACCATTCAAGAATGCATTCTTTACATCTAGTTGAAGTATCTTCCAATTCTTGGAAGAGGCAATACTAAGCAAAACCCTAATAGTAGGCATCTTTGCCACAGGAGAGAAGGTCTCCTCATAATCAATTCCTTGAGTTTGTGCAAAGCCTTTTGCTACAAGCCTTGCCTTATACCTATTAATTGAACCATCAGAATTCTTCTTGAGTTTATAGACCCATCTTGAGCCTATTACCTTCATGGATGAAGTCTTGGGCACCGAATCCCAAGTGTTGTTTTCCTGAAGTGCTTCAATCTCTTCCTTCATTGCATGCTTCCATTCTGATTTTGCTTTGGCCTCTTCAAATGATGATGGCTCCTCTTGGTTTATATCCTGTGCTATGTAGATAGAGTGTTTAGTTACTAATGAGGTGTCAAACCCATACCTTTCTGGTTTTTTTTTTCCCTCATAGATCTTCTTAGGCCATGATGTGATGATTCTGCCTCATGTCCAAGTTCCTGCAATTTTGCTTTACCTTTAGACTTCCATGCTTTGATCTTTTCCATTTGAGATTCTTCATCATCCTCTGAGGTGTCTTGTTCTTCAATCTTTGGTTGTTCTCTACCAAGCTTTGGAAAATCTTCTTCAAGATTATATGGTAAATTGACCTTCCTGCATGAATCTTCATACCATGAATTGTTCTCATCAAAAACTACATCTTTGCTTACCAAGAATCCTTTGTTGGTAGGGTTGTATAACCTGTAGCCCTTTTGATTGTTGTCATATCCAATAAATACACACCTTTCTGCCTTTGGATCCATCTTGCCTCTAACCTGTGAAGGAACATGAGCAAAAGCAATACATCCAAAAGTTTTACAATGATCTAAGCTTGGTCTTCTTCCATTCCAAGCCTCATATGGAATCATCCCATCAAGGGATTTTGAAGGCAACCTGTTAATCAAGTAAGTGGCTGTAGATACAGCCTCAGCCCATAAGTAATTAGGTAAATGCTTTTCATTTAACATAGACCTTGCAGCTTCAACAATTGTCCTATTCCTCCTTTCTGCCACTCCATATTGCTTAGGAGTGTACCTTGTAGTTACCTCTCTTTTGATTCCTCTTTCTTGAAGAAAAGAATCAAACTCATGGGAGAAGTATTCTCCCCCTCCATCTGACCTTAGCCTTTTTAGTGATTTACCTGTTTGATTCTCCACAAGAGCCAAATATCTTTTGAAACATGAAAAAACTTCATCTTTGTGTTTCATAAAGAATAGGATAGTCTGCTGCAATCATCAATAAAGGAAACATAATACCTTGATCCAGATATTGAAGCTTCCTTGCTAGGTCCCCATACATCTGTATGAACCAACTCCAAGAGATCTCCATGCATATAACCTTTCTTCATGAATGGTAACCTATGAGACTTTCCAAATTGACATGCACTACACTTATAAATCATATGTTGTTTTGACAAATTAGGGAGTCTAAGTACACTTTGGTCCCTGCAGATTTTCTTTAATGACCTTTCACCAATATGTGCTAACCTTTTGTGCCATACTTCCAATTCTGTGAGTGTCTGACTACCATAGTTAAAGAGAGCAATGTTTCTAGTGTCCTGTAATTCAAATGTGAACAATCTACCTGTCTTTTCACCTTTTGCAATTCTTCTGAATCCTTGACTTGGATCTTCAACAAATGCTCCTGCTTTTGTGAACCTGACTTGCAACCCTTTCTCTACTATCTGCTCAACACTTATCAAATTCTTTGTAATGGTAGGGACATAGAGTACCTTACTGAGTAGGTTGATGTTTCCATCAGGTGCTTTGACATTGCCTATTTTCTCCACAGGATGTTTTGTATCATCTTCTGTTTGTACCTCATGCTTATTCCTTGGATCTTCTAAATCTAATAGGAGTGCCACATTTCCTGCCACATGATTTGAACAACCTGAATCTATGTAGAAAACATGCTCATCAGATTTAGCTTGTGGCATAGCCATGTTCATGATCAATAATGAATCCTCTTTGTTTGATTCTTCTGTGTAGTTATTGTAGTCTCTCCTTCCTTTGTAGCCTCCTTGATAGTTTGAATGATTGTAGTTGTTGTAGTTGCCATGATAATTGTTGAACCTTCCTTTTGAGTCGCCATAACTTCCTCTATTGTATCCTCTGCCTCTTTGATTCCTGGAATTTCTAAAGCAATTTTCAGTTGTATGATTAGTTAGTCCACAAATAGAACATGAGTTGGAATCTTGGGATCTCCCCCTGCCTTGTCTACCTCCTCTTCCTCTACCTCTGCCATGTCTTCCTCTACTTGCATAGTTAGCTTGATATGTACCTGCTTCATCATCCACTTTCTTTGCCTTTCCTTTGTTATATTTTGACTTGCTTTTATCAGTGTATAAAGCTGAAGATTGATTACCTTTAGAGCTTTCTCCATTTTTGATAAGCTTTGCCTCTTGAGTAAGTAGTTGTCCAATGAGTGTGTTGAAATCAGGTACATGCATGTCCATGTACAAATCCATAGTTGTGGTGAATGCTTCCCACTTGTCATCTGCCTTCAAGCCATTGATGGCCTGCCTTACAATTTGCTCTTTATCTATTACCTCTCCAATGCTTCCCAACTGATCCGCTATGTCCTTGAGCTTTGTGACAAAATCAATCACATTTTGTTTGGGAGCCTTCTTGAGAGTTGTGAAATCCAGCCATAGTTGATGCTTCCTAGCTTTGGTACTTGAAGAAAAGAAAGCTTGAAGTGCATCCCACACTTGCTGAGATGTCTTACAACTCCTAATGTGAGGCAACAAAAAATATGAGATAGAGTTGAGGAGATAAGACCTTGCAAGTGCATAATAAAGTCCTTCATTTATGGTTCCTTTGAGATACTTGAGAATCCTTTTGGGAGCATCCATATGTGGTTTCCTTGGTGTGTGCATAAATTGACTTAGCACACTCACACTGTAACATATATCTACTCTTGTCAATGTGGCATAATTGAGACTACCCACTAGATTGTGATATGATGTGATGTCCTCTATGAGTTTACCTTCATGTGAGCTCAATTTGTGATTGACCTCCATTGGAGTACCTGCAATCTTACAATCTTGCATCTTGAATTTTGCCAACATGTCCTTAATGTACTTTCTTTGAGTGAGAAACAAACCATGATCTTTGTAGACAACTTCCAAACCTAGGAAGTAGGTAAGTGAACCCAAATCACTTATCTTGAACTCTTCTCTCATCTGATCTTTGATCTTCTTCATACCATTTGCATCATTTCCTGTCAATATAATATCATCTACATATACACATAAGTAGATGACCTGAGAATTACTCTTTTTAATAAAGAGTGAAGGATCTGCCTTGCTTGGTTGAAAGCCTTTGTCCTGCAAGAATGAAACAAGCCTGAAATTCCAAGCTCTTGGAGCTTGCTTGAGACCATACAATGCTTTGTTAAGTTTACACACATAATCAGGATAAACTTGATTCTCAAAACCAGGTGGTTGTGCCATATAAACCTCTTCTGTTGTCCAACCATTCAAGAATGCATTCTTTACATCTAGTTGAAGTATCTTCCAATTCTTGGAAGAGGCAATACTAAGCAAAACCCTAATAGTAGGCATCTTTTCCACAGGAGAGAAGGTCTCCTCATAATCAATTCCTTGAGTTTGTGCAAAGCCTTTTGCTACAAGCCTTGCCTTATACCTATTAATTGAACCATCAGAATTCTTCTTGAGTTTATAGACCCATCTTGAGCCTATTACCTTCATGGATGAAGTCTTGGGCACCAAATCCCAAGTGTTGTTTTCCTGAAGTGCTTCAATCTCTTCCTTCATTGCATGCTTCCATTCATATTTTGCTTTGGCCTCTTCAAATGATGATGGCTCCTCTTGGTTTATATCTTGTGCTATGTAGATAGAGTGTTTAGTTACTAATGAGGTGTCAAACCCATACCTTTCTGGTTTTTTTTTCCCTCATAGATCTTCTTAGGCCATGATGTGATGATTCTGCCTCATGTCCAAGTTCCTGCAATTTTGCTTTACCTTTAGACTTCCATGCTTTGATCATTTCCATTTGAGATTCTTCATCATCCTCTGAGGTGTCTTGTTCTTCAATCTTTGGTTGTTCTCTACCAAGCTTTGGAAAATCTTCTTCAAGATTATATGGTAAATTGACCTTCCTGCATGAATCTTCATACCATGAATTGTTCTCATCAAAAACTACATCTTTGCTTACCAAGAATCCTTTGTTGGTAGGGTTGTATAACCTGTAGCCCTTTTGATTGTTGTCATATCCAATAAATACACACCTTTCTGCCTTTGGATCCATCTTCCCTCTAACCTGTGAAGGAACATGAGCAAAAGCATTACATCCAAAAATTTTACAATGATCTAAGCTTGGTCTTCTTCCATTCCAAGCCTCATATGGAATCATCCCATCAAGGGATTTTGAAGGCAACCTGTTAATCAAGTAAGTGGCTATAGATACAGCCTCAGCCCATAAGTAATTAGGTAAATGCTTTTCATTTAACATAGACCTTGCAGCTTCAACAATTGTCCTATTCCTCCTTTCTGCCACTCCATTTTGCTCAGGAGTGTACCTTGTAGTTACCTCTCTTTTGATTCCTCTTTCTTGAAGAAAAGAATCAAACTCATGGGAGAAGTATTCTCCCCCTCCATCTGACCTTAGCCTTTTTAGTGATTTACCTGTTTGATTCTCCACAAGAGCCAAATATCTTTTGAAACATGAAAAATCTTCATCTTTGTGTTTCATAAAGAATAGGATAGTCCATCTGCTTCAATCATCAATAAAGGAAACATAATACCTTGATCCAGATATTGAAGCTTCCTTGCTAGGTCCCCATACATCTGTATGAACCAACTCCAAGAGATCTCCATGCATATAACCTTTCTTCATGAATGGTAACCTGTGAGACTTTCCAAATTGACATGCACTACACTTATAAATCATATGTTGTTTTGACAAATTAGGGAGTCCAAGTACACTTTGGTCCCTGTAGATTTGCTTTAATGACCTTTCACCAATATGTGCTAACCTTTTGTGCCATACTTCCAATTTTGTGAGTGTCTGACTACCATAGTTAAAGAGAGCAATGTTTCTAGTGTCCTGTAATTCAAATGTGAACAATCTACCTGTCTTTTCACCTTTTGCAATTCTTCTGAATCCTTGACTTGGATCTTCAACAAATGCTCCTGCTTTTGTGAACCTGACTTGCAACCCTTTCTCTACTATCTTCCCAACACTTATCAAATTCTTTGTAATGGTAGGGACATAGAGTACCTTACTGAGTAGGTTGATGTTTCCATCAGGTGCTTTGACATTGCCTATTTTCTCCACAGGATGTTTTGTATCATCTCCTATTTGTACCTCATGCTTATTCCTTGGATCTTCTAAATCTAATAGGAGTGCCACCTTGGAAGATCACTCTCAAAAAGATAGATCAAAACAGATAAGTTGGAGTTAGCTCAAAGGTGAAAACTTGCTATTCTTGGTTCATACACCTGTCCAGTGTTTTACATAATTCTCTGAGTATAGTAGCAATTAGCTTAATTCCTCGTGGGGAAGTTTAGGTAACTTAAAGAGCTAAGTTTCAAGAGTAATCTCATAAAAACAATGAACCACACACTGAGAATGAGTTTTAACAACTGATGACATCATCCCGATTTTCACAGGCTGCTAGAGTTTAAGACCAGTGAGACGAAACATCAACATAAATCAAAATTTAGGAAGCCAATGATTATGAAAATTTGTATGGTTATACTAGACAGTAAGATGAATCCAACAAGCTTTAAATCACTGAATTTTCGTAAGTAACCACTGAGAAACACCTCTGACAAGATGAGTGAAAAAGTCGGGTACCTGACAGAGAAGTGAAAATGCATAGACACTATTGACTTCAACTGACCATAACTGAAGATTGCAACATCCAAATGACATGAAAATTTGTGAGCATATAGTAGACTTATAGAGCTAACTTTACCAAGTTGTATAACTGAAAATGATGCACCAAACTCAGAGAAAACATCTCTGCAAGCTGACTGAGAAAAACTAAGAGTAATGGCAATGAGTAGTACACTTCACAAGAACATGGAAAGATGAACTCAAATAATCATGAAAATGAAAGTATATTGCTTGTACAATACAATGCCTTACTGATACATATGTGTGCCTTGTAATCGCACCTTGATATGGCATAAAGCTCAGCTCTTGGAGGTCTTCACATAGGTCTCTCTAACCACGACTAAAACTGCCATCTATTTATAGTTGAGTTTGGGAGGCTAACTTCCCTCAATCACTCTCCAATCAATCAATGATTGATTTGATTCTCTACCTACCAAAAATCACGAATTCGTGGCTCCTCTTTCCATTCTTGATCAAGTGGATTCAACCACTTAAGATTCTTTCACTTTTACATTAAGTAAACTCTTCAAAAGTTACAAGAGGTAGTTCACAAGTGAACTTTACATAGTCTTCATTTTAAGGCTTTTTCTATGAATTTGTGGGACTCAAGACAATACTTAGGCTTGTCATAGACTTGCTCCAACAATCATGATATTGCTGATGATCATGATGATCATGATGATGGTGATCATGATGATCATGATGATGGTGATCATGATGATGATGATTAGGATTTTAGTTGATTATGACATTGGATTTTTTTTTTTACATTGATATATATATATATATATATATATATATATATATATATATATATATATATATATATATATATATATATATATATATATATATATATATATATATTATTTCAGTTTTGTTTTGAATTGTGTGTATGGTATTAAGTAATGAAGAGTTTTGTTCTATTGATTGTTATTATTGTTTATATTAGGCATGTGTTTCAATACTTTAATTATGTATGTGTGTGTATATGTATGTATGTGCATGTGCATGTGTATGTATATGTATGTATGTGCATGTGCATGTATAAGTGTATATGTGTGTATGAGTATGTGCATATGCATGTGTATGTACGTATGTATATATATACATGCATATGTGTGTACCTAAGTGTATATGTATGTGTGTGTATATGTATGTATGTGCATGTGTATGTGTGTGTTTATGTATGTATGTGCATGTGCATGTATAAGTGTATATGTATGTATCAATATGTGCATGTTCTTGTGTATGTGTGTGTATATGTATATGCATGTATATGTATAACTCTATGTGTATGTGTGTGTATGTGCATGTATATGTGTATATGTAGGTATATGCATGTGTGTGTGCATGTGTATATGTGTTTTAATACTTTAATTATATAATTCATTCATATGTGTGTAGGTAAGAGTATATGTATGTGTGTGTATATGTATGTATGTGCATGTGTATGTGTGTGTATATGTATGTATGTGCATGTGCATGTATAAATGTATATGTGTGTATGAGTATGTGCATGTGCATGTATAAATGTATATGTGTGTATGAGTATGTGCATGTTCTTGTGTATGTGTGTGTAGGAATGTTTGTGCATATGCATATGTATATGTGTGTATGTCTAAGTGTATGTGCACATGTATCTATGTGTATATATGTGTGTGTATGTGCATGTGTATATATGTATATGTGTGAAAGTGCATCTTCATCATGTATAAGGTATGAGTGCATATCAATAAGTGTGAGTATGCTATGTAATGAAAATAACACAATTCAAATGATCTACAAAGAATAGAAATTGTACTTACAATTGTTAGCCATACTTTTTGCTTGGTTAGCTTCTTGAATAACCTGCAATAAAGAGAGAAAGAAAAGAGAGAGAGAGAGAGAGAGAGAGGGAGAGAGAGATAGAGAGGGAGAGAGAGAGAGAGGGAGAGATCTAGAGAGAGAGAGATCTAGAGAGAGAGAGATCTAGAAAGAGAGAGATCTAGAGAGAGAGAGATCTAGAGAGAGAGAGAGAGAATTCAAAGAGAGAAAGATGTAGAAAGAGAGAAACAAAGACAGAGGGAGACAATAAGAGAGAGCTTAAGCAAAACAACAATTCTGCATATACTTGCTTCAGCTCGTAAGTGCAGCGCAATTGCGAACGTTGGAGAGCTCTTCGATCGGATGCATGAAAATGCCGACCGCAGAGCCTCCAACGTTTAAATTTTTGTTCGTCAACAGATCGTCGTGTAAGCGATGCTATTCGTCGTTGAATAGGGGGCAATTTTACTGTCGCTTATGCGACGGCAACTAACGTCACCTACGCGATGCAAAAAAGCATCGCTTATGTGACGCTTTTAAATTGCATCGTTTTAGCGACGTATTATGGGAACGTCCCAATCCTGTCGCGTCACAAGTCACAAATACCGTCGTTTTTTGCATTGTTTAATCGACGGTCGACACGCGATGCTAATTACGATGCAAGTTGCAATTTTGTAGCGACGAAATTCTATCGCCTTAACCGTCGCTATACGCTCGTATTTCTTGTAGTGGTTGGCTAGACTTTTTGTGGAGAACCTATACCGGTTATATGAATATGTAAATGAAAAGCAAACTAATTGGGAAGAATACTTACCTATAGTAGAGTTTGCATATAATAGTGCCAAGCACTCTTCCACTGGGCATAGTCCATTTATGCTTATGTATGGTTTTCAGCCAAGAGCTCCTTATGCAGTAGGCTTGCAGAATGAAAAGGTTCAAGCTGCAAAGGACTTCTTGGAAGAGATGAACGATATGCTTAGGCTTGCTAAGGATAGCATTAGGAGAGCTCAAGATAGAGCTAGAGCCTATGCTGACCCTCAAAGGAGAGACATCAACTTTGAGGTAGGAGAGCAGGTCTATCTTAGAGTTCCATCTAGATCTGAAACCATGAAGACGGGACCTTGTCCAAAACTATCTCCTAGGTATTGTGGACCTTTCCAAATACTTAAGAGAATAGGAAAGATGGCTTACCAGCTCCAACTTCCAGAGAATAGTCAAATCCATCCAGTTTCTCATGTTAGCAGACTTAAGAAAAGGCTGGGTGAATCTGACAACCTCATTCCAGATAGTGAGGTAGTAGAGCCTATTTCTGTTCAATCTATTCCACATGAGCCTGAGAGCATACTACGCACTCGAGAGAAACGGACAAGAAGTCACTTGTATAAAGAGAGCCTAGTAAAGTGGAAAGATAGTTCAGAAGATAGTGCCACATGGGAGCAGGTTAGCACCCTTTAGAGACGGTTTCCCAGTTTTAGACTACCTTCCCAAGACTCTTCTTAAGGGGAAGGATATGGGGAAACAACACAGAGACAGGATATATTTTTATAAAATGGTATTGGAAGTTCTGAAAGAAAGAGAGAAATAATAGAATCACCACTCCCACTATATCCCCATGTATTTTTATACATGGGGATATAGTGGGAGTGGTGATTCTAATATTTCTCTCTTTCTTTCAGACCTTCCAATACCATTTTTGAGGACAAAAATGGAACTAAGGGGAAGGAAATGTTATATGGAGTAACCCCTAAGAAGAGGTGTGAACCACCTCTTAGCTTTGTAATTAGATAGGCTCACACATGAGTGCCATGTGGCACCCATGTGTGAAGCCATGTGGGGGGAGCTCACTTCTATAGAGAGTGAGAGAGTAAATACTGGAGGACCACGTGGCTGGGCGGCAGTACGAAGTACAGAGATCTCTGTGGACGTTTACTGACACACCTCTGAGGGAGATTGACCTCGTGATCTGTGCAAGAGCTTCCCCAAAAAGATGAGGGGAATCATAGGAAGCATGGGCTGTTATAGTTCGTTTTGGCATTAAACCTAGAGAGTAATAGCCGTTATTGGAATAGTTCAAATCATGGATCAATAGAATATTTCTTCTAGAAACATAGAAATTATCGTATTGTTGAATCATGGAAATAACAAAAGAATAAGGTAGAGAAGCCTCAACATACGTATGCACCTTTGTTGATATATAAGGTAGTGATGTATGTGAACACACTAGGACTGCTGGGGCACTTTTTTCCCTCTTTAGAAGGTTTTTTTCCACCGACTTGTATATACACCTATTGCCCTAATAGGCTACTTATCTTTGTACATTCTCTAGTAATACATTCAGTATTGTGTGTTGTGCTCCAAGCTTCTTCTCCTTCCTTGTGCTGTTCGCGTGCTTCCGCAGATGTCTATCTCCAACAATTGGTATCAGAGCAGGTCGTCGCTTCACCTAGGGTGCCATTGACACTCCTCTGGTTGTAGTCTGAGAATCTCATGAATTTTGGTGAGCATACTCAGTGTGTTTTTGAGATCAAAACAGCTTTGCTATGTGGTGCCAAAATCATGACCTGAGCTCGTTTTGGCCTCCGAACGCACTATCACAGTGCTTGTGTAGGCTATTTTGCTTTTCTATGCCAAAGGTATATACTATTTTCTATTCACCAGTATAAGCGTCTCGAAGTTTGCTACAAGTCTAGCAGAATTCGTCTGGGCCATTCCATTGAACTTTTTATGATATAGTCAATTTTCTACATCAAGGTATTTTAGTCACCGGCCATGGCTGAAAGCAGTGATGTATTCCGTATGTTGACTGTTGAGGATAAGTTGGATGATACCAACTACCTATTATGGGCTTATATGATGCGACATGTATTGGTTGCAAAAGGACTATGGAACATTGTTCACGATGTTGAAAAGCATCCTATCACACCTGCAACTCTTACAACTGCAAGTACAGAAGCTGATGCAGAAGGTGTCGAAGATGATGATATTCTACATATTCCTGTTCGTGCTGCGGTTTTTACTGCACCTACTATAGAGGAAATTCATTGGGATGTCAGAGATGCCCAGACACATGCATTGATAGCATTGTCTATCAAACATGCCATTATTCCTCGCATTCACTCTTGCAGAACAGCTAAGGATGCTTCGGATACACTTACCACATTGTACTAAGCTATGAATGAGGCTCGTGTTGCTTACCTCTGAAAACAGTTGGAGAGTGAGCACATGAATCAAGGTGATTCTATGGATAGTTTTCAAACAAAGATCAAAGACTTGAAGGAAGAGGTGGTTTTTGTTGATGAGGTTATACGAGATAGCTCACTTGTGTAGACTGTTGTGAATGGTCTTCTTGATTCATATCAGAGTTTTGCCTCTACTCTTCGGTTAATGATGAAAGGAAATCCAAATGCCTTGTCATTTGAGGAGTTAGTCTCTGTTCTGTTGCAGGAAGATCAATCCAAGCAGAACAGGTCCATTATGCCTGTTGCAGATCAAGCTTTCCTAGCTAGTCAGAAGGGCAAAGGAAAATGGAGCTCTTCAACTAGTAAGAAAAAATCTGCAAATGCTTCACATTCGAAGAAGGAAGATAAAGATGAGAAGAAATAAGAAAAGCAGAAATTGTTTTGCAAGTACTATAAAGGGAATGATCATATCATAAAGAACTCTCCAAAACTAGCTGCTAAAGAGGCAAAGAAGAAAGAGGCTCGAATGATTGTTGTAAAGGCCTCTACACCAAAAACAGAGTTTGCTAATCTTATGCACGAAGAAGAATGGGCATTTACTACTATCTACAGTTTTGACCCATCTTCTCATGAGCAGTGCATGTCTCTAGGAGACTTAGATGTTTGGTACTTTGATAGTGGAGCGACCAAATATATTACCTCGCAGTATAGTTTTTTCTCTTCACTCGAGCCAACCCTACAGGGAATATTATTACATGCACCAACAACTCCTCTTATCCTATTATGGGAGTTGGTAAGATCATTTTGACTACTGCTGATGGTAGTTCTTTCACTTTGTCAAATGCTTTATTTGTGCCACTGATCAAGAAGAACCTGTTATCAGTTTTTGCATTAGCCAAGATTGGCTTGGTTGTGAAATTTGTTGATGCCAGGTGTACAATTCATGACCTATCAAATGGCGATGTGATTATTGCTTCTGGCATTTTATGTCATGGGTTGTATAAGCTCATAGACTATGAAAGATTTGTGAATGATTCGGCATGTGCAGTACATGATTCTCAGGCTATGTCAGATGCAAAGCTTTGGCATGCATGCTTTGGTCATCTAGATTTTGCTAGTTTGTTACGCCTGCAAAAATCTGAAATGGTGTCCTCTTTGCCCAAACTTGAGGCACTTGGAAAACACGTTCGTGAAGGTTGTATTTTGGGCAAAATGCAGCATTCCTCATTTCCAAAAGATGGGTCAGTTTGGGCTACTCAAAAGTTGCAGCTTGTACATAGTGATGTCTGTGGTCCTATGCAGACACCTTCTTTTGGAAGTTATCTTTACTTCGTGACTTTCATTGATGATTTTTCTAGGCATGCATGGGTATATGCATTAAAGGCAAAGTCTGAAGTGTTCATGTGCTTTAAACAATTTTTGGTTTCAGATGAAAATTTGTCAGAATGTAAAATGGGCACCCTCCGTTCCAATGAGATTTTAATGCATTTTTGGTTGAACGTGGGATAAAACACCACTATACAGTGCCATATACACCTCAACAGAATGGAGTTGCTGAAAAAAAGAAAAAGTCACTCATGGAGATGGTGAGGTATATGGTCAAGAGTCAGGCTTGTGTCCCACTAAAGTGCTGCACTCTATCACTCCATATGAGGCTTGGCATGATCGCAAGCGATCTGTTGCTCATCTACGTGTTTTTGGTTGTTTGGCATATGCATTACTGCCTGAACAACATCGCAAAAAATTGGATGATAAAGTAGTAAAATGTATTTTTGTTGGTTACAGTTATGAAAGTAAAGGCTATCGTTTCTATCGTCCATATACTAAACACATTTTGGTTAGCCGTGATGTTGTTTTTGTGGAAGATGTTATTCAGCCATTGCTTTTATGTACTAAGGAGACGTCTGTTAGCTCCAAAGACATGTATGATACTTTGCTGCCTCTTTTTACAGGTGGACAGTCTAGTGCTGGTTCCGATGAGGCAACTTCTCAACCTTTGCATGTTTGATGATGTAGATCATTCCATTTCTAATGCAGATTTACATGATGCACTAGTTGATGAGAGAGCTGATATTGAGCACACAAAAACTATGCCAAAATGGCTGATGTAGACTTTGCGTGACAGCAAATTAGATGCACCTTTGTCATATCGGACTCGTTCAAGCTCTCATAGTGCCTCTTTTGCATCAAATTGCTGTGCTATGGCTGCATCTAGTCTTTGTGCTGAGAATGAGCCTATTTTGTTTGATGAAGCAAAAAATTAAAACAATTGGATGGCTGCTATGGAATGTGAATATGATCCTATAATGAAGAATGGTACTTGGTCTTTATGTGACTTGCCTCCTGGTAAGAAGGCCATTGGGACTAAGTTGGTATACAAGCTAAAGCGTAAGCCTGATGGTACAATTGACAGGTATAAGTCTAGACTTGTTGCAAACGGTTATGCACAGGAAAGAGGCATTGATTTTGATGAGACATTTGCACCTACTTGCCAAATGACTACTATTCGTAGCATCTGTGCACTTGCAGCTCATCATGGTTGGAATGTACATCACTTGGAAATTAAAACAACATTTCTAAATGGTGACTTTGCATGAAGAAGTGTATTTTTTTTAGCCCCATGGCTTTGTGCAAAAAGGGCATGAAAACCACGTGTGCAAGTTAAAGAAGGCATTATATGGTTTAAAGCAAGCACCATATGCTTGGTATGAGAAGATACATGCCTATTTGATTGCACATGGTTTTGAGAACAGTCCAACTGAAAGCACCTTATATGTTAACCGTGCTAATGATGTGCTTCTAATCATTGTTGTCTATGTTGACGACATGCTGCTCACTGGTCCTATTGAGAAGCATATTGCTAATTTTAATGCTGATTTGCATGCCTCATTTGAGATGTCTGATTTGGGGCATTTTCATCACTATTTGGGCATTTAGTTTATGCAAGTTGATGGTGGAATGGTTTTGTGTCAAATGAAATGTATTGACACATTATTGTAGTGTTTTGGACTTGAAGACTGTAAGCCTATTGCCACTCCTATGGAGATAGGTTTACGATTGAGCCTTCATGATGCTGGAGATGCATTTGATGTTGTTCTCTATCAGCAGGCTATTGGATGCTTCTTGATTTACTTATGCATTACTCGGCCAAATATTCACTTTGTTGGTAGGCGGTTAAGCACATCTTTCGCTACTTGAGTGGTACTCGGCTACTTCGGTTGTTTTATCCCAAGGTGGGATCACTACCGCCAGATTTGCATGCTTTTTTTTACTCTAATTGGGCTGGTTGCTATGACACTTGTGTGTCCACTAGTAGCTTTTGCTTCATGCTTGGTATCTCATGTATATCTTGGTTGAGCAAGAAGCAGCCTACTATGGCCACATCCAAGTGTGAGGCTGAGTATAGGGCAGCTTTCACAGTGAATATTGAGTGTGTGTGGCTCAGACGCCTTATGGCTAATTTGGGTGTTGGTCAGTCTTCTGCCACCACCATCTTCACTGACAGTCAGAGTGCATTAGCAGTTGCGAGGAACCCTGTATTCCATGCTCGCACTAAGCACATTGAGGTGCATTATCAATATGTCAGGGAGAGGTTCTCCTCTAGGGAGATCAGCTTGGCATATGTGTCCACGCAGGAGAACATTGTAGACCTTTTCACAAAGGCTCTACCTAGGGAGAAGTTTGAAGCTTTCCGCAAAGCTTTGTGCTTACTTCCTTTTGTGGAGTGATTTCCACATAGCTTGGCACTTCCTTATACATGAGTGCCAGCTCCTTGTTCACCACATCACTCCTAGGGGGAATTTGTTGATATATTTAGGTAGTGATGTGTGTGAACACACTAGGACCACCGGGGCACTTTTTCGCCTCTTTAGGAGGTTTTTTTCCCTCGAATTGTATATATGTCTATTGCCCTAATGGGCTACTTATCTTTGTACATTCTCTAGTAATACATTCAGTATTGTGTGTTGTGCTCCAAGCTTCTTCTCCTTCCTTGTGTTGTTTGCATGCTTCTGCAGACGTCTATCTCTAACAACCTCTTCCCAATTCGAAACCTATATATTGAAAAAGTCCCTCTAGCCCCTTTGGTATGCTTCCCTCATTCTTTATATTAGATATGTCCAATGACCCACATTTTTTGAAAGAAGTGTTGTCTACCATATTTTTCATTTGATCACTATAAAATCGCATGATCATTAAATTTTTCTTTTATTTGTCCTTTGATTCTGCCATAAATTTAATAGCAGACATCAAAGTGGAATTTCAATATTTTTTTGACCTACATGTATTCTCCATCTTTTATCCATCTCAACAATGGTGGAGCGAGTTATTGATGGGAGTAAGTTATTGAAAAGGAAAATTTAACCATCCTTTTTAATATTCAAAGAAGAAAGTAAAATCACCTTCTTAACTCAAAAGTATATTAATATGGGGTAAAATCTTGAATTAGATCATATTATCACTATATAAATATTGATAAGTTTTGATGCAAACTTCCTATTGAACTTTCAAAATTGAGTTAAATTTTTATGATGCTCTTGCTTAGAACTATAGAAATTTACGCAATAGTAAAAGTACTAAACAAAGTTACAAAGCCCTTCACTCATAACTAATGCTCTTAGCTAGCTCTCACTCACAACTTGTTTCATTATTAAAGGAAGACATCCCCACGTAGGGCTGACAATGAGGGTGCAAAAAAAGGTTTGAGAGAAAAGTAGCTTGAATAGGCCTAGAGTTATACCATGTTTGAAAAACAATAGCGACAAAAGAGGAAATGGGGTAAAAAGATCAACGAGTTAGAGGAAAGACTAAGGGAAAGTAGAGATAAAATCTTAGAAATGACATCATAGGAGGCCGAACCACGAATAATCACTTCTAAACGAGGATCAATACTAGTAGACCCCACCCTAGAAAACCTTGATATGATGCTCAAAGCCTATCAAGCAAGAATACAAGAAGGACCACAAGCAGGAGAATCCGATAAGAATTACCCTCGAGCTGAATTAGAAATTGAGAGAACCAAAATATGCATGAAAATGGTGGAATTAGCCCAGACAATGTTTTGACGTATCACAATACCTCAATTGGGAAATTATCACCAAGCGTGAGTTACATTTTCAAGGACTCCTAGAGAAATTAGGGCAAGTCGTATCTAACCCCGCAAAAGCCAGCTCTAGCACACAAACTAGCCCAACGGAACCCTTGAGGACCACTCTATTTGAACGAGCCAAGTCAGATTTAGAAAATCATCAAAACAGGTTACATGGATTCCCACACTATCTTGAAAGAGATTCAAGAAGAAAGATGGAGACAAGAAAAAGAATCTTGACCACCCATACTCGAGATTGATGACTCAGGAGAACACTTCCCTATACACATCCCATCTATCTATAGAGATCAAGTGCATGATTGGCCAAGTGAGCACACTAGTTTTGAATCTAACTCTTTGCAAGAGCTACCTCACTTTAGGGGCCCTTGGCAAGACTGTTCAGTTCAAATGAAAGCCCCCACTATTCGAGTAAGGGGGGAGAACTCAGTTCTTCTTAGGAATACCAAAGCTATTAGGAACACTAAAGTTCAATGCCATTTAACTCTGGATAAGCTGTTGAAGATCGAACCTGAACTATGGAAACATGTAGCAAACCTATTCCCAGAAATAGCCACAACCTCCTCTAGACCAAGTGCACGAGGAAAGGTGCATGAGATGCCCCTAGATAAAGTGGCGGATGCGAGTGAAGGAGAGGAAGGTAATGCTTATTTTCCCATTACGTACAAGGGTCACACTAACAAATCCATTCTAGATATAGGTGTAGGAGTAGCCATCGTGACCACTTCATTGTGGAAACATTGGGGAAAACAAGCCCTTAGATCTACTAGGATGAAGCTGCAGATGGCAGATGGACACATCGAAAGACCCTTAGGATTGTTGGAAGGAATTACACTACCCACTTGCGGAGTAGAATTTGATCACACCTTTGTAATATGCAATTTTGGGAAGAATCAAGCATAGGAGATGCTCTTAGCTAGACCTTTTATGGGACAGTTGCAGGTTGTACAAGATTGGGGAACTAAATCTTTGTACCTACAACACCTAGGAGTAACCACGAAAGTGAACCTCACACACTATTTACATAGGGATGTACCACCTTTGCAATGGAATATGATACATAAGAATGAAGAGGAGAAGGAATCGGTACATTCCTTAACATCACATCCATCTTGGTTGCATGGGGTACACACTTGTGGATGTGTAAAATCATAGGCAAGGAAGAGCAGCGTGCTACAGTCAGGACCTCACGAGTAGGACACACTTCCAAACCCATTGAGGATCTAGCATATGTCCCGATAGTATTTCTAGATGAGGAATTCAAACACCATGGTTGGGTAGAGATCTTAACGACTACGGATATTGCAACTAACAAAGAACAATGGACCCCCCATTATGACGAAGATGGTTATGATATATCCATCTTTACTATAGGCCTAGCAAGAGAAGAAACAAGAGCAGATCATCTTAAAGAAGAAATCTTTAAATGCAGTAAGCAAGTGAATGATGTGGAATGGGAAGTAGATTGAACAGACCTAAATGTTCATCGAATGAGGAATTCCTAGGCTGGGTAGAAGCCATGTCTCTAGAACTCACCACCCCTAAGAAGAAAAAGGAAAATTCAAGTTCTAGCCAAGGAGATCAAAAGGTGAAGAAGAAAAAGAGTGTGAAAATTGAGGAGGAAGAAACTTTGATGGAAGTGCTAGAAAACTTTAGGAAATATGCGGTGGAAGACTTGCAAAACATGATCCGAATGCCCAAAAGAGACAAAAGTTTGGGAGAATCTTATGACAATAAGGAAACCACAAAGAGAGTCATAGTGGCAATTGAGGAAGGAGAAGAACAATGCACATACATAGGGCATGATTTAACTGACGAGGAGGAAGAAAGTTTGATTGCTCTATTGAAACGGTATAGGGATGTGTTTTAATGGAGTTACAAAGATTTGAAAGGAGTAGATCTGGACATATGTTCCCATAGGATACCCATGACCACCAAGGCAAGACCCACTAAGCAAAAGCCCTATATGTATAATGGCAATTATGCATTAAAAATCAAAGAAGAAATAGACAGACTCATATATACCGGATTCATTTATGAAATAGAACACACGGAATGGGTCTCAGCGATCATAGTAGTGCCTAAGAAGAATGGTAAGCTGAGAGTGTGCATTAATTTAAAGAAGGTCAATGCTAATACCATTAAGGATAGTTACCCTCTACCCATTACAGAACACCTGTTGGAAAGAGTCGCAAGCAAGGAAGTGTACAACTTACTTGATGGATTCTCAGGCTATAATCAAGTTGCTATTGCCCCCGAGGACCAACACAAGATGGCATTTTCCACTGAGTGGGGTATCTTTGAATTTTGTTTAATGCCCTTTGGGCTAACGAACGGACTTGCAACTTTCCAAAGGTTGATGTGCTATGTGTTCAAAGAGTTTTTAAGAAAGAACCTAGAAGTGTATGTGGATCACCTATGTGATCACTCAGTACTTAGACCACAACATATCCCTGAGCTCGAATACATCTTCAAAAAGTGGTGGGAATATCAAGTTTGTTTAAACCCAGAGAAGTGTGTCTTTATGATCAGACTATATATATATATATATATATATATATATGTGTGTGTGTATATATATATATATATATATATATATATATATATATATATATATATATATATATATATATATATATATATATATATATATATATATATATATATATATATATATATATACACACACACATATATATAAAGAGAGAGAGAGATACATATACATATACATATAAACACACACACACATATATATACATATATATACATATACATATATATACATATATATATATATATATATATATATATATATATATATATATATATATATATATATATATATATATATATATATATATATATATATATATATATATATATATATATATATATATATATATACACACACACAGACACAAGCCGTTTTGGAGTACTTTCGCACATAGTTCTCTTCACACGGGTCCAAGAACATCAAGAAGAGTGTTCTTTGTACGTCTTCAACAATAAATATCAACCTTTGGGGCTATGATTTCAGCCACACTCGTAAAACTACAGGTTTCTTGAAAGATTTCAGTTTTGGTGGGAGCAACTGCTGCAAATTTATGTAGGTGTTTTGAGCCAATAACATCAGAGTTGACAGACACTTGAAGGTGTTATTGGCTAGTTTTAGGGCTGTGCATTCAGCCTTTTAGTGTCATTTTATGGCATATATTGAGCACATACACATCATGTACACTTTTGTTGATACCACTTATGTACGTCCATGTGGTCGTTGATATAGCGGTTACGTTCTTTGCATAAAGCCTTTTACATTTGATAAAGAGGGTCGTGGTGAGGTTTTCTTAACTAGGAGACACCCAGATGTCAAGGTCTCTTCAGTGATGGAGGTGGAAGACTTACCCAGCCTTGCCATAGGAGATGTATGATAGCTGTTCATAGATGCTCGATAAGCCTAGTTGGCTTCTATTGGATAACTGATTATATGCAGTGGAGTCAATGATTCACTATGCAGGCAAACATGTCAGTACTTGCACTTTTATGATATTTTGACACTAGTCATATGCTCATTTTGCAGAGGATACTCTGGAAACATTTTTCCAATTTTTTGGTTTTGTCATTTATACAATGGTCCATTTACTCCTTGTTACACTTATTTGTTGGTGTTTGGACTCTTCTAGCTCCATTATCATTTCATTCAGTTCTCTACCATCATGGCATCAGAGGTCTCAAGCACATCCAGTGGATCAAGGTCTAGTGCTAGTGTTCCGAGGAGGAGCTATAACTTGTAGGGCAAAGACCATTTTGAGATCCAAAAATTTAATGGCACAAACTTTGCTCTATGGAAGAATCAGATTAAAGATGTGCTGATTCAAAGTACATAAAGGAACCCAGTAAATGGAATTTCAAAGAAGCCTACTGACATGGATGAAGATGATTGGGATGAGTTAGATGAAATGGCCAAGTCTACTATTCACTTGCACCTGGTAGATAATGTTTACTTTACAGTATTAGACTGTGAAAGTACAGAGGAGCTTTGGAAGAAGTTATGCAATACATATGAAAAAGAGACGGCATGAAATAAAGTCTGTCTGATGAGAAAATTATATGACCTTCGTATGAAGGTCATAGATAGTGTTCTTGCTCATCTAAATGAGTTTGATGCTACATTCTCTTAGTTACAGGCTCAGAAAATGGATATGGATTATGAAATGGAAGTAGTATTTCTGTTATGCACCTTGTCGTCATCATGGGATACATTTTGTACAGCTATTAGCAATTGTGCACCTGGTGGTAAACGTGTCTATGATGACATATGTGGATCACTCTTCAGTGAGGAGATTTGTAGAAAATCTATGGTTGGCACTCAGAGTGGAGATGCATATAATGTTCATGATTCTTACCAAGCAAAGAATCAACAACGTGGCATGAGCAAGAACAAGGAAAAGAATGGTCAACGGAATAAGAGTATAAGTAAATCAAGGAAGAGGGATATCGAATGCCATTATTGTCATAAGAAAGGACACATGAAGAAAGATTGTTATGCATTAAAGAATGCTAAAGCTAAAGGACAGAATGGTGATGGGCATGTTAAACAGTTACCTTCACCATCTACTTCGACTGTGAAGATTGAAGAAATTAATGTTATTTCTGATGATGTTGATGTGTTGACACTTGATAGTACTATGCCAACTGAGGCTCTTATGGATGATTCTCTTTCCCACACCAGGATGCTAGATTCTGGTGTTTCTTTCCATGTGACACCACATAGAGAATGGTTCTCTAATTATGCAACAAAGTCTCTTGGTACCATGAGACTTGGTGATTCTTACCAGTGTGATGTTGTGGGGATTGGAGATGTGGTTGTGCAGTTCATTGATGGTTCAAAATTTACTATGCATAATATACGCCATTTACCTGAGTTATCATGTAGTTTGATGTCAGTTAGTCAACTTAATGACCTTGGTTACAAGGTGGTCTTCTATGCTCAGTCTTTTGCATATCAAAGGGCAATATTGTTATTGCAAAAGGAAGCAAAGTTGGCTCACTTTATCCTTTATTTGTATCATAGAAAGAACACTTGTTAGCTGTTATTGAATAGCCTATGGATTGTATTTTGCATGGTTGTTTGGGCCATATATCTCATAGTGGAATTGAAAATTTCTTGTTGTGGCTACTTACTTGTGTTATTTTTCTCCAATTTTTCATTTTGTGAGCATTGTCATTATGCAAAGCAAACTAGAAATGTGCATAGAACGCAGATTGACTCTCCAATTTAGGTTTTGGATCTCGTTCATACAGATGTGTGTGGTCCTATGCCGACTAGGTCCTTAGGTGGTTCTCTTTACTTTGTCACTTTCATAGATGATGCTACTAGAAACGTTTGGGTATATGCTATCAAGTTGAAGGATGAGGTATTCCCTACTTTCAAAAAATGGCTTGCTTCAATTGAGACTTAAAAAGGAACTAAGCTTAAGGCTTTACATTCAGATAATGGGGGTGATTATACCTCACATGAATTCAACCTTTTTTGTTAATCTAGAGGGACTCATAGAGAGTTTACAGCTCCTTATACCCCCAATACAGAATGGTGGAGCTAAGAGGATGAATAGAACTATTGAAGATAGAGTAGTCTCTATGTTACATCATGCAAACCTCTCACAAGGTTTTTGGGAAGAAGTAGTATTGAGTACAGTTCATGTGATTAACCTTTCACCTCGTACTGCCAAAGGTTTGAAAGTGGCACAAGAGTTATGGAGAGGGAAGCCACAATATTATGATCATCTTTGAGTTTTTGGGTGTGAAGCATATGTTCATATACCAAAGAATCTTAGACAAAAGTTGGATCATAAGTCAAAGAAATGCATTTTTCTTGGATATGGTCCAGAAGGACAATTTGGATATCGCTTATGGGATCCTAAACCATGGTTAGTGATCAAAAGTAGTGATGTCATTTTCAATGAGTCTAAGATGCATAAACAACCCATTAAGGAGGTTGAAGTGAGAAGAGTAGTGTTTGAGGATACTAGTCCTCCGGTTAGCACGCATAAAAATGTTGCACATAGGGATGTTCAAGAGACTGTCCATTTAGATCAGTCTACACATATTCCTGTTTTGCAACCATTGAGACATTTTGCACGTGTCTCACATCCACCTAATAGATATGTTCTAGGTTTAGATTTTGTGATGCTAACAGATGCCAATGAGCCTTCTTGTTACAAAGAGGCTATGCAGATAGAGGATCATGTCAAGTGGGAGCGTGCCATGAAGAGTGAGTTGAATTCTATTTACAAGAATGGTACTTGGGATTTAGCACCTTTGCCAAAGGGCAGGAATACCATGTAAATGGGTATATAAGCTGAAATTCACATCAGATAGTGCTTCTCCAAAGTATAAAGCACGACTTGTTGGAAAGGGTTTTAAGCAACAACATGGTGTTGATTTCGAGGAAATCTTCTCTCTAGTGGTCAAGATGACTACCCTATGCATGTTGCTTGTATTCGTTGCAATGGAGGACTTAGAGCTAGTCCAAATGGATGTGAAAATTGCTTTCTTGAATGGAGATCTTATAGATGATATCTATATGGAACAACGAGAGAGTTATGTAGTTCCTGGCAAGGAAAGTCTAGTTTGTATGCTTTAGAAGAGTTTGTATGGACTTGAACAGTCCCCTAGACAATGGTATTAAAAGTTTGATGCTTTTCTGAAGTCTCAAGGCTATTCTCGAAGCAATGAGGATCATTATCTCTACACAAGGAGATGCTCAGATGACAGATTGATATGCTTGATATGTTATGTCAATGATATGTTGATTGTTGGGAAGTCCTCTTATGATTTGTGAATTCTCAACAGGAAGTTGAGTCAGACATTTGATATGAAGGATTTGGGGGATGCCAAACATACTCTTGGCATGCGCATTACTCGTGATAGGAGCAAAAAATGCATATACTTATCTCAAAGTGAGTACATATCCAAATTACTTCACTAGTTCAATATGCAGGGTGGAAAGGCATTGAGTGCACCTTCAT
Source organism: Ceratopteris richardii (assembly GCA_020310875.1). NCBI lineage: Eukaryota > Viridiplantae > Streptophyta > Polypodiopsida > Polypodiales > Pteridaceae > Ceratopteris > Ceratopteris richardii. Next base: position 63,399,568 of record CM035434.1, read on the forward strand.
CCACGTATGTGAAATTGAGCAAGGATGATTGCCCCAAATCAGATGAGTGAAAGGAATTCATGACCAAAATTCCCTATCAGTCTACTCTTGGTAGTCTCATGTATGCTATGGTAGCTACGAGACCTGACATTGCATTTGCAGTGGGAGTTGTGAGCAGATATATGTCTAATCCTGGAACGAAACATTGGGAAGTGGTCAAGATGATTTTAAGAAACTCAGTGGCACTAAGGACAAGTGTCTATGTTTAGGTAGAGTGAAAGCATCCATTACTGGTTACATAGATTCTGACTATGCTGCGTTGTGTAGACAATCGTAAGTCTACATCAGGGTACATTTTTCATTTTCCTGGAGGTGCTATCTCTTGGAGATCTCATCCCAACAAGCGAGGCATGTAAGGAAGTGTTGTGGCTTTCTCGTCTTGCTTGTGATATGGGTTTACCTTAGCATGTACCTTGTTTTCTCGGTGATATTCAGAGTGCCATTGCTTTGGCTAAGAATCCGATCTATCGTGCAAAGCCCAAGCACATTGAGGTGAGGTATCACTTCATTCAATATTGCTTAGCCATTGAGCACATTATTCCTTAGAAGGTTCACACTTCAGATAATGTTGCACATGCTTTGACTAAAACTCTACCACAAGATAACTTTCGACACTGTTGTCACTTGATGGGGGTTACTTGATTCATGATCTTACATAGTTACTTGTATACGGTGTAACATGCCCATCAGGTGGGAGGTATAGTTTGTATACTTACACTCAAGAATTCTTTATCATTCTTTATTTTTCTTGCATAGTTACTTTGGCCATATTGGCCTTTAGTGGGAGATTGTTACCGTTAGTGTTCATGTGAAAGGCCAAATGGCCACTGGACACTTCTTTGTATATGTTCTTTAATAAAACATATAGTGGCCTAGTCAGTCAAAGACTATAAGTTTGACTGCATTTTGTAAGGCCTAAGAAGTCTGCCTTCGTGCTCCCTGTGTACTGTGTTTTTTTGCATATTCTGCAGTCTCTGTGTGGAGTACTCTGTGCGTCCTCAGGAGCTCGATTTTCTACTCTAACGATATCATCGTGGAGATCGCGAGAAGGAGAGTGCACTATGGTGCATCACCATCGAAATAATTCACGTTGTACCTACAAATTGATCCATACAAAATCCTTTTGAACTTTTAGACCCTGAACGACTCTATTTTTCCAATGCATGTTCTTATGTTAGCATACTACATAATGGACCAACTAGTACTTGGATGAGTAAGAAACTAAATAGAACGATTTGATTTCAATGAAGTCAAGGCATTGATGTCAATCATACTAGCTCAGATGATCAGTATCCCATTTCCTTCTCGTTTTCTCTATCTCTATCACTTTTTTTTATCTTTGAGAGGACTTCTTTGTAGTTTGGATGTTGTAGAGAAGGTTTTTAGTTATATGATCTTTGAGATTTTGATATTGGTTGTTTTTATCACTATTATTATTGAAATGTAAGAGGTCTTCCTTATCATTTTTAAGGAATGATAATGCATGATGATAAAAACCAACTCTATTTTTCTGTCTACTTTTATAAGTAGAAGTTTATTGATCTATTTGGGTCCTTGGAGGATGGTTGGTTAATGTTGTCAAAGGGGACATCCATACCAAGTGTTTTTCACCCCACACACGTCTTCCCACTCCAAAGCATTAACTAGGTGTTTTCTTTGGATGGTGATGGGTACAAGGAGGAACTTCTAGAAGCTTTCTTCAACAATAGTGCCTCAAGGACCACTATGGTTTCATTGAATTAAGCGCAAATCTATCTCCCACCCTTGTAACGTACCGTATTATGTGTATTTTGAAGCTCGCATAATATTAATGGACCCTATAAATCTCTTTGATCCTCCATCAAGACTGAACACTAATTTTGTTCAATGTTACCCTTTTCTCTCATCATGTTTAATTTAAATTCTTTGCAAATCACTGGCACATAAAAACAGAATTTTTCTTAATTTCATGTATATTGTATTTTAATGTTTTGACTTCCTTACTCCCAATTCATATTATAGATTTTGTATGAACATTGAAGCTATAAGATAATTCCACTATCTAATTTAGTACGTTGGATAAGGTATAACATGTTTTGGTGCAATCTTGAGGGATTGATGGGTCAAAACGTACATACGCACATGCATATATACAATTATACATACTTACATAAATACGTACATAGATACATGCATGCATACTTACATACATGCATACATACATACATACATAGATTAATACATACATGCATGCTTACATAATTACATACTGACACATATATATATATATATATATATATATATATATATATATATATATATATATATATATATATATATATATATAATGGCATACTTATATACTTACATAACTACATACATTCATAGTTACATACATATATACATACTTAACAGAAAGAAATCTATCAACTTGGGGTATATACAATACTTCATAGTGTGTAAATTAGGCCTCATCTCATTTTAGCAACTCATGGGAGGCGGCAATGTGAGTAGTGAGCTAACGCTACAGGGTAATTAATGCATGAGAGCTAATGAAGCGAGAAAAATGGGAATGAGAACTCATCTACCAAGGAAAAATAAGTGATGATGAGACCCTAGGTTGATAGCTTGAGCTGACTTAGAGAACGTTCAAACAAGCATGCACATACTTGCATAAATCTATGATTGATTGACTATCTATCTATCTATCTATCTATCTACCTATCTATCTATCTATCCATCTATCTCTCTATCTATCTATCTATCTACCTATCTATCTATCTATCTATCTATCTATCTATTTGTTTGTCTATCTATCTATCTATCTATCTTTCGAATGTAATTACTAAAAATGAGCCTATTAAAACACATGGAGGAGAATATTAGTAATAAAATTTTTCTTTTTTATAGATATTATTTATGATAATTTAGATCTAACGTCTCAAAACCCAACACTTCCTTCCATTAGTAAGTACTCTCAAGAGTTCTTCCAAGAAATCCAAGAAAGAGAAGTGGGCCAATAAGCAAAGAAATACCCCTCTAATTCAAGGGATCAATGATCTACATGATCAATTTCCCTAGGATATTTCATCCCTATATAAAGTTCACGAAGACACTCAATTAAGAGAGGATATAGATTTTGAGTCCAACTCTTTATTTAGAAGAGATTTGATCGCATATTTTTTAATGTGGAAGATAAATTCCAAAGCATTTATGGGCTAAAGAGTATAAGAGTTGCCATCATCAGCATAAGCATAGGTATGGCCTTGACGGGAGAGGATAGCTTGATAAAGTGTCTTCACATTACTTCTCTCTACCTTCAAATGCTTATACTTCGTTTCCAAGATAAGATCATTTACAATTGTTCTAAAATAATTCGTTTGGAATTCGATTCCGTCATGTTAATTATATTCATCTCCAAATTTCTAGATTCTAATCTCTTACTGTAGTTCATTTTCAAATTCATCATAGTTACGACAAGGGGAGAGAGAGAGAGAGAAACGAAGTTGATGGCGTTGAAAAAGGTACTGCTGAAGTGGCCTCGAGGAAAGTGCCAAAAGGTCATCTGCTTGTACTGATCGCTTTCAAGGGTTGCTTTCCGAGGGAGGAAGTAAAGAAAGAAAAAAGCAATAAAAAGCAAGTAGTGGAGTAAAAACAAAAAGCCAAAAGCTGAGGGTTACAAGTTACGTCACTCAGCGTGTCTCTTTCGTTGAACTTCCAGTTGCTTTCAATGTAGAGCGTGATGAGAGGTGGTAAACGAAGAGTTGGACGGGAAAGTTTACTGCTGCGTCAACTGCGAATTCTCTCAACTGCGTCACAATAATGATGATGAAGATGATAAGGAGGAGGAGGATGACAACGTTGATGATGATGATGACGGTTGTGAAAAGGATAGCGACATCGAGCAACACCATCGTAGTCGTGGTCTGTTTGTCTACCTCAATCGAGACCTTCGCATGAAGATGGGCATACGAGCGTCATGAGTGATTCTCCGTGTTAACTCAACATTGTTCGCCAAATGACTTCGCATGATCATTGATGACGTGCAGGTGACCATAGCCGTGACTAAAATAAGCTGTCTCCATCCGCCATTAAACTTCAGAGGAAGACATCAAAGCACGCGTTTCAGAGCGATTTTAAGTTGAAAAAACCAACATTTATATATCCATGCGTGTATGAAAACTCTGTATATTAACGATGTGCGTTGTTCTCTTAAGGCGAAAGTTCAGGAGTAGTTTCTTTAGTGTTTGAGAGCTCTCAGGTCTCAATGGAAGCGTGCAGAACGGCGTGCATGGAAGCTTCCACAATGATTTTTCGGTAATCAACAATACGGTGAAGGAAGATGTCTAGATCTGTTCCGAGGAAGATGTGAGGCTTCTGATGAGGAAGATGTCTAGATCTGTTCCGAGGAGAAAGCATGACGATGGAAGCTCAAACTTTGGAATCGTCTGCAAGAAACACGACTCTTGCATCGTCTCGGAATACAAACTTGACGTAAATCAAAAGTATGGACGTCCTAATTTTTTTTAACAACTACAACTAGGCAGACATAATTCAGAAATACCTTGAACAACATGTTTGGAATAACTCATAAGAATTTTCATAATCAGTTACTAATTAATGGCGACCAGATAAGTATGCTACAAAAAAGACGATCTTAAAATTTTAAGAGCAGATGGTTCAACCAATTCTGTCTTTGCAATGGGACTACATGTCAGATAAATTTGCCCATTGTGCAATGAGTATGGGATTGCTTTGGTGAAATTATTCAAACAAAAGGAAAACTATAAATGAAATTATGTACATTACAGACTATATATATATATATATATATATATATATATATATATATATATATATATATATATATATATATATATATATATATATATATATATATATATATATATATATATATATATATATATATATATATATATATATGCACACACACGCGCGCGCACACACACACATACATACATACATACATATATATATATATATATATATATGTGTGTCTGTATGTAATACAAATTACTTGTCTCGTTATTTGTGCTTCTTTTTTTTCTGCATCCTTTATGTCATCAGCATATCAATATATTGTGAAGAGATTTTCATCTGTGATCTCAAGCTATGTGCCTCAAATAAAAAGATAATTTCAAGATATGTGTTTCAAGTAAAAAATGATAAGCTGACCAATACATGTCTTAGCAAGTCTGTGTTCTAATTGATGAATTACGTAGGGTTTGATATTCTGTGCCAGATTTGATTATCTGCGAGCATTATTGACACATGCAATCAAGCTCGTCGAGGCGTGGCCATAGCCGTTTGCAGATAAGGTGCTTGCCATCGCCGTTTGCAGATAAGGTGCACAGGAAACAGAAGAATAGGTGTATGATGTGCGTTTGAACAAATGGACTTTAGGTGAAAAAGAAAAAATTAAACTTGACTTCCTAGGTTTTTATTTACACAGACATTCAGAACATAATTACTTAGGATCTTTTAGTTCGCCATCGCTGCTCACAGAGAAAGCGTACGGTGAACAGAACATTGTCTGTATTTTACCATATTTGTTTAAACAGAGCGGCATGCCTCCGTAGGGAATCTATGGTTCAATGGAGAGCTTCTGAATTGTTTTTTTATACCCGCAGCTAGGGCCTTTTCTAACGGAGACAAGAGCAACATGTCTCCCTACGACCTTCAAGCTCGCCATCGTCGTCTGCAGGGAAAGGTATCGTAGTACACTTGTGGCGAAAACAGGATACGACACCATCGCGTTTGGACGGAATGCAAAAACATTCATAAAAGTGAACAAAAAGTAATTATCGAATGTTGAAATACCTTTTCTAGATTCTTTGAAGATTTCGTGCAACAACGCAAAAGCTTTTCTCCCCCAATTATTGTGTCCCCTCTTCCAAGAAATATTCTCTATACTTCTGACTATAACCAAAGCTTTCTTGACTTTTCCTGTTCTTGTGAACATATCCACGCCAACATTCACACACTCATATTGTCATAAAAACACAAACCTGTTCGAGACCGCATAGCTTAGTGGCTGACGTTTTGAAGCTATGGGAAGAAGTCCTGAGTTCAAGTCCTAGCTCGACATATCCATGAGTCTCTCATGATGGGTGCCTCTACCTTACGAGGTTGGGTGTGTGAGTGTGTATTTCTGATTCATTGTACTCTCAAAAAAATACTAATAAAAGATAAATAAAAACATAAACCCTGCCCCCGAGTCCTCATCTTTCTTTGTTACCTTATTCCTCCTACCCCTTCTACTGTCTCATTCTTTGTCACCTCATCCCTTCTACCCCTTCTCTGTTTATTAGACGTGTCTCTATTTTTTCGATTTTTATCCTAATCAATTTCAGAATAGAATGGCTCTATGGATACAAGGCTATTGAATATACAAAAATTATCTTTAGCAATCACTAGTGTATCGTTTAAGAGATGCATGGTGTAATGGTAATCACCTCGTCCCGTAGTCCTAGGCTTCTTCTGTTTTCAAGCATAATGAAACAGTAAGTAGATAACTAACTTTCTAAAATAGGGCCACTTGAACATTACAAACAAAATTTCAAGCATAAGATTTTTCTTTTCTTTCTGCGATGCTCACAGCTTACGCATATTTTTATAGTATTACTCATAAATTTCAAAAAAGTATTCCATTACATCTCCTATTTCAATTCAATCAGAAATGGTTGTTGGAGTTTGAGGTCTACAAAAGGACATGAACAACACAAGGTTGAAGAAGAAGCTTGAAGCATAATACAACATTGAATGAAGTACCAAGTGAATGTCCAAGAATAAGTAATCCATTAGGGGTATAGGCATATCTATAAGCTAGGGAAAGAAAACATCCTAATAGAGGAAAAAATGCCTCAATGTTCTTAAATGTATTCACTCACATCACTACCAAAATATATCAACAAAGACCCCTCAGAGTGATGTGGTGAACAAGGAGGTAGAAGACATGTGTTAAAAGGTCTTCAATGCTGTCTTCTCTAGACACATATGCCAAATTGATCTATCCAACAGAAAAACTCTCCCTGACATAATGATAGTGCATCTGAGTGTGCTTTGTGCGAGCATGGAACACAGAGTTCCTTGCAACTACCAATGTGATCTAATTACCAATGAAGGTGGTGGTGGTAGAAGGCTGATCGACTCCCAAATTAGCCAAAACGCTTCTAAGCTACTAGGATTCAATAAACAATGTGAAAGCTTCTCTATCTTCTACCTCACAACTAGAAGTGGCCATAGTAGGCTGCTTCTTATTTAACAAAGGTATGCATGAGCTAGCAAGCATGAAGCAAAAACCACTAGTGGACATATGAGTAATGTCATAGTAGAGAGTCGATTCTAAGTTAGAAAAGGCATGTAGATCTTGTGTTAATGATTCACTCTTGGGATAAAACAATCAATGTAGTCGAGTATTGCTCAAGTAGCTAGCAAAAGATGCACTTAACTACGTGCTAATGCTTGACACCTTGGTGTGCATAAACCTAATTATCTTAGAGATAACAAATTGAATATGAGGCCATATTATGCATAAGTAAATCAAGCATCTAACAACCTGCTAGTAGAGAGCAAGATCAAATGCATCTCTAGCATCATGAAGACTCAACCATAAACCTTTTTCCACAAGAGTGGAAATATGTTTGCAATTTCCAAGGCCAAAATATTGCAATAATGTGTTAACATGTTTTATTTTACATGAATTTATTCCCCCCATCAATTTGCATAAACTAAATGCCCAAATAATAACTCAAATACCCAAATTTGACATCTCAAAGGATGCATGCAAATTAGCCTTAAGTTCAGCAATATTCTTCTCATTAGGGACAATGAGCAACATGTCATCAACATACACAACAATGATCAAAAGTACATCATCTACACAATTAACATATTACGTGCTCTTAGTTGGAATATTCTCAAAACCATGTGCAATCAAGTAGGCATTTATCTTTTCATAACAAGCATGTGGTGCATTAGGCAAAAAAGGGAACCCTGCATGGGCCTTGTGAGGATTCCTAATTTTTAGGGATTAAAATGGCTAATCAAGTGTGTTAAGAGGTTGGGAAATACCACTAGTGGTATTGTCAGATGAAATAAAGAATAAAAAAGACATATGCTCAAAGAGAGGAATCGTGTGCATTTCTAACCATTGGATTTTTGGATTGTATGGTCATGATTAAATTGAAAAGAATGGGAACTAGAAGACAACACGAGCGCATAGTCTCTGGCAATAAACGACAAAATAGCTGCAGCCACGTGAAGAGAGAGAGTAAAATTTCGCTAGTTTCACCTAATCTCCACCATGCAATCACATTTCCAATGGATGGTTGAGATTGAAACCCAACCCACTATCACTAGAAGACAAAATAGCTGCAGACTATGTCACTAAAGGACAAAAATTTTAAAAATCGTGGGTATGAGAGAGAAGGGCGTTCGAGATGCGCGTAGCTTTTCATCTGTTCGATCTTTTGGAGAATGGATGGTATGGATTGACGAGGAAGTGATCCATATAAAGATCAAATATCATCCATGGATTTGTTTCAAGATCTAATGGCCCAAAATGAAGGCGCCTTTTTTTCTTTTGGGAGCAACCACATCCATTAGATGTAAGCAACATCTAAGGGCTATAATTTAAAGTGGCCCTTTTCTTTAGAACTAATCATGGCCATTGAATCTTGAAGGCATCCAAGGGTTGAGTTTGAATCCCATGTATTTCAAAAACCACCTAAAGAACAAAACCACGATGTTTTTGTGGTTTTGACTGACCCAAACCAAGGGAAGCCTATGCCTAGGCTATGTGATTAAGGTACTAGACTGTGTCCACCACCCTCTTCTCATTGGTCCATCACTAATCACTCCTTAAGCCAAAAGGCCCATGTAGGGTTCAATTTTTTCCCTAATGGCTTATTTCAAACCATATAACACCTTTTTCAACATGCATACTTTTACTTCATGCCCTTTTTTTCACAAAACCACGAGGCTGAAATAGTACATGCACTTCTTCATGTAATTGACCTCTAAAAAATGCAGTTTTAATGTCCAACTAATTTACATTCCAATGATGATGCTCTACAAGTGCACATATGCTACGAGCAGTTATCATTCAACATGTGGGTGCAAAGGTTTCTTGAAAATCAATGCCTCTCTCTTTAACATAACCTTTTGAAACAAGCCTTGCATTATACTCATCAACTACTCCATCAAGATTATGTTTTAACTTCTATACTCATTTAGTGCCGATGGCCTTTTTGTTTCAAGACAAGTCACATAAAGGCCACATACCATTCTTCATAAAAGCATCATATGATTCTAATTGCATAGCATCCATCCAACTCTCTAAATTTTGTGCTTCATCAAAAGAAAATAGGATCATTCTCATCACAAAGACTAGAGCCAGCCATTCTGTGCCAATCTGATGCAAAGGAAGCATGATAAGAGCCTCAACATGTATGATATGATAGAGGTGCATCTAATTTCACTACAACATATCGGGCATATATCGAGGCTTCTATCGAGGAAAATGAACAGGCACAATTTTGCCCTAACGTCGGTGTAAGGGTCGGTGTAGGCATCGGAACCAAAGCGCCCGTATAAGCGTCAGTATAAACGTCCGTATAAGCATCGGTATAAGTGATCGTTGAGCGATGGTAATGCATTTTTAAAAACCCTAAAACCATAATCCTAAAGACCTAGACCTAAAACATGTGTATGTGTGTATTCTTGTGTATATATATGTGTATGTGAATATATATATGTGTATGTGTGTGTATCTATGTGAAAACCCTAAAACCCTAATCCTGAAGACCTAGACCTAAAACATGTATGTGTGTATGCATGTGTATATATATGTGTATGTGTATATGTAATATGTGTTTATATGTGTATATGTGTGAATGCATCTCTCTCTCTCTCTCTCTCTCTATATATATATATATATATATCTATATATATATATATATATATATATATATATATATATATATATATATATGTGTGTGTGTGTGTGTGTGTGTATGTGTGTATGCATGTGTATATATATGTTTATGTGCATATGTATTATGTGTTTATATGTGTATATGTGTATGCATGTGTCTATATATGTAAAACCCAAAAACCCTAATCTTAAAACCCTTACCCTAAAACATGCATATGTGTGTGTATATATCACATGTATGTATGCATGTGTGTATGTATGTATGTATGTATGTATGTATGTATGTATGTATGTATGTATGTATATATATATATATACACACACACACACATATATATATATATATATATATATATATATATATATATATATATATATATATATATATATATATATATATATATATATATATATATATATATATATATATATATATATATATATATATATATGTGTGTGTGTGTGTGTGTGTGTGTGTGTGTGTGTGTCTGTATGCATGTGTGTATGTGTTGCTCTAGCACAATGGTAAGTACCACGTTAAGAAGCTTCACCTCCTTAATGTCAATCCGTGGGAGAGGTAGGAGTGATATGAAGATCGTGAACGTGAGATGATGTGAGAGTGAAGGTGAGAAGCACAAAGATGCACACACACATACACACACACAATGAAGAGACAAGCAAGACACAATGGAAGGTGGAAAATTAGCTCTATTACTCAAGAATGCTCTTACAAGCTCAAACTAGCTCTATGCTCACACTAACCAAAATGAACCAACCTCAAAAATGAGCTCTCTAGCTCTTTTTATAGTTTCTAGACTAGTTTTGACCGGTTTCACATCTAGTGACCGGCCTAGTTAAAAAATAGGTCCTAGAGGCTATTTGGAAGGGTAAACGATGTCTAAAAATAACGAAAATTGGTACGCGCATTCTACCTAAGCTCCTCAAGCTCGAGGACTCCTCGGCTTGCACAAAATGGAGCTATGGATTACAAAATGGGGTTTTGTCTATATCACATATGTTACAAGAGTGATGAAAATCACTGTTGGATGTTTGAAGAAATAATAAGAAACATATTTGTTTGAAAAAATGATCCGACTGGCTCCCTGCTCCGTCTTTACATGCTTCCATGTCGTCTGTGCCTCTGACTGTGCCTCTGACTGTGCCTCTGACTGTGCCTCTGACTGCTTCCAACACCCCCCTCCCTCTCGCTGCTGTCGTCCTCGACAGAACCTTGTTGTGCGGTCTGCCGGATGTAGTTTTGTAGGAGGTCGTGAGCGAGGGTGTGCTCAGATACTCGAATGCCTCGGGCCAGATCAGCCTCGAGCTTCTCCCAGTCTATCGGTTGCGGTTCGTCGGGTGGCGGGAGTTGATAATGCGTGGAATAAACCATTCGTTCACAGGCAAAAAGTTGCAATAAATGTGTGGGACTGCTGATGAATACCTCGGAATGGTATTCCCAAAACCCGGTGGTGAACATCTCTTCAAAGGTTTGTTTATAGCATGCCGGGAGGTATTTTATCCTACAGTGCCAGACATAACACACCCGGAGCGATGGCGTTGTGCTCATGTCATATACTAGATCAAAGTTACCATGCTCAAATCCCGGGGTGTTTACATGCGGTGCCTTGACGCGTCGGAAGACTTTAAATATCATTTGCATCATGTCAAAAATTTCGACAGTCATGTGCACTGCAATATCATCCATGTGCTTCAGGCGAGGGAGCCAGTGACGGATTGTGGCCATCATATAGCCAACAGTGTGTAACTCGGTAGGTGGCTTGAAATAGGGGTAATTCAGCCAATCTTGACACTACCTATTGTTTTGTACTTTGATAGCGAATGCAGTCCAGGAGCGGCGTCGTGGTACTGGTCCCCAGCAAGGATTATACTTTAAGTGTAAGGGTGCTTTCACCCATGTGCTCATCATTTCTGGGTACTCCTGTAAAAGACGTGTACGCCAATCTGGTTGATAAATAGTGCCTTGTTGCGCATCCAGTGGCAAGTCTTCAGGCTCGAACTAGGTTGCATGTGATGGCTTCTTGCCAGTTCGCTTTTCTATGGCCAGCTGGTATTCGGCCATTAGCATGAAGTAAGGTTTGTATTGAAGCTCATGCCCGGATATGTACCTGCGTGGGGCCAATTGAGCAAAGTAGGGAGATTGCAAAATTCGTTCTTCGATCATGGCCATAGCATGTAGCTGGGCCTCGACTCTAGCTGAGTGCGTTGTTCCAATCTCCTCCACAGTCTTCATCCATGCGGGGGTCGGAAGTTCGTACGTCATCTGGCCTTCAGCCGTGACTTGTCCGCCTGGGATGGGTGTGGGCTCGTATGCTTCTTCAAACGTTTCCTCCACCGGAATGGTTATGTTCTCGTCGTCAGCTGGGATCTCCGGTGGGGAATCAGGCCGTGGTGGTGCTTCGTATACATCTATGCGTGATTGGAGAGTGGCTACCTGGGCCCGTAATGCGTTTAGTTCCTCTAGGAGTTCAAGAGAGGGGTCCACAGGTTCTGGTACTTCTGCTGCCACTGGTAGTTGTTGTGGTGCCGTTTCTCTGAGCTGTAGTAACTTGTGATCTTCTTTTAGCTTCTGATGTTCTTCGTTCATTCGATCATAGTCCTCTAGCAATCGAACATGGTCATCTAGCAACATCCGCATCGATTCAGATGGGATTGCCTTGAATCTGCTCGGACTTAATGGTTGTTCAGGATGATCCAATGCCGCTTCCAAATTTTCTCTATTCTGCGCTTGGAGTCTCACGTTCTCCTCCTGGGCTGCGGCTAGGTGCCTCCTGAGTAGGCCCATATTTCTGGTCAGCGTCGCGTTCCTAATTGTTTGGGCTCGAAGCAGGTTGTCTAGATCAGCAGTGGCTTCTTTTGTCTTCTCTTCGCATTCTAGCTCGAGCTTATGATATGCCTCTCTTAGTTCTTGGTGTCGCGTATTTAACGAGGCATTCTCGATCGATAATGAATTAAGCTGCGACTGTAATTCATTCGTCGTCCTCTGCAGCTGTTGATAGTTGTTGCCAAGAGATGCAAACTCATCTCGTACTTGTGACATGCATGTGAACATTTGTTGAAGTGCAGTGTCTATGGTGGGCGATAATAGTAATGAAGTGCTAAATGAGGATGCAGTGGAAGTAGATGCAGCGGGAATGGGAAATGGGGTTGGGAAGGTGGATGCAGTGGTGATTGTGGAAAATTGTGACGTACCTAAATATGAGGGTGCTGTGAGTGGAGTGGGTGCTGGTGAGGTGGATGGTGATATGTCCATGTCATTGGACGTGTCAAGTGCGGTGACTGTGAAAAGCGGTGTGTAAGTGGGTGGTTGTGTAGGTGTGAAGACGGGATTTACAAATGTAGAGTAATTTACAGGGGGATGGCTAGAGTAGCTTGGTGAAAAGGGGGAATAGGGGTTATAGTGGGTTGAGGAGGTGAAACTGGTGAGAAGGTTAGTGGGGTTAGAAAGGTGAAAGGGGGTCTTAAAGGTGGGGGAAAGGATGGGAAGGATGAAGGGGTGAAGGGGTTAACATGTAGACGCGGAGGGTTGGGTGTGGGCATGGTGGCATGAATGGGCAGGGCAAAGGGTGTGGCTATGTTGCCGTGGACTGGTGTGGAGGTGGGAGGAGCAGGTGGGTGTGCTGGGGATACAGGATGGATTGGTGAAACTTGAGGTGAGAGAGGAGTAGATGGTGTGGATGTTATTTCAAGGGTAGTGGTAGTATGTACAACGGTGGTACGTGGCGGGGAGTCGACTAGGATGGTTTCTTCGGTGAAGGATCTTTCTGGCCGTAGGCGTGCATCTTGCGCCTGGTGGGATGATTGAGCACCTACCGGAACTCGAATATATTCACCGGGCTTCGATAGCAGTCGAACTCTGCGAGGGTCGTATTGGGGGAGTGGCTTCCTTTGTAAATATCTCAGTGCTTCGACCGGGCCGATGGATTGGACCAGTTCTCTGAACCCTCTGATGTAGACTTCTTCAAACCCTCCGGAGACTAGTTCTTGTTCGATTAGGGCCTGGCTCTCTGCTTCAGTCAATTTCTTCCGTGCCCATACTTTCTCCATCGTACGATATAATTTCTTGATTGCCAGCGTGTAAGCTGCTGCTTCGAAAGTCTCCTCTTCGTGCGTGCTGGTGTCACCGTGTGCATCAGTTTGTTGGCCTTGGCCGTCTGTCTGTCCTTGTTCTTGGGAATCATGCGTGCCCTGGTTGGCTTCATCGTCACCTTCTTCATCATCTGTGGCTGTTCGTTCATCATCGGAGCTAGACACAACTTGTCCCTGTGGCAGATCCCGCGGTGTGGTAGGGTAACTGGGGCGTTCATATTCTTGGGAGAACATCTGTGCCTCTGAAAACTGGAATTCATTTGAGAATGCATCCGGCATCTCAAAATCGAATGTTGTGTTTATTGGTTCTGCCTCCATGTGTGGTATTGGGAAAGAAAAGGCTTCCGCACCAATAGTGGTGGGAGCTTCTGCTGTTGTGGTGGTGGGTTCTGTGGTGGCAGCTGCCTGAGGTGCAGCGATACTAGTAGTGCCCTCCGTGACCACTGGTCTAGACAACCTTATGCGAATAGGTTGTACTGTGGGAGCGGCTTCTGTTGGTGATCGCTCTGGAGAGGGTTGTGGTGATGGTGACTCTGGCACTTGAAGGCAAGGAATGGTGCCTCTCATGCGCTTACCTGCCCGTGTTCTACTGGGCTTCCTGGCTTTCTTCGTCGTTCCTTTGAATGCTTTCAGCTCTTCTCCTGTTAATGCACGTTCAATTGGCAAGTCATAAGCCAAGCACATATAAACAATTCTTGTCAGCGCACAACATCCATTAAGCACTTTCTTGCGTTCCCATCTGTGTTGTGCCAAATACATTTGATCAATGATCCAGCTCGCCAGATCAACAGTCTGAGGTCCGGTACACGCTAAGTACAATCCAAACCATATTCTTTTGTGTGGCATGGTAAATCTGTCCTGAGCGGGGAATGCAAAATGTTGCATGCATATCCGTAGCGGCTTTGACAGCTCAGGTGTAATTGCTGAGATCTCCTCCCACTTAGTGACATCCCCACGTTTCATAGGGTCTGGAACTAATCTTTCTCGATCTGTGGGCGTGTGGGTGCCATGAATCTTGATGGCCGCTCTGATTAAATCCTTTGAGAGGTAAAACCTTTTGTAGGGTGGATCATCCACTAAAGAAGGCAAAATAAAAGTTCCGGGGATATCCTTATTCTCTGAGGCCAGCAAAGTAGTAATTAAGTAATAACACCTGTAAAAGTCAGGTTTGGGCAGGGGATCACTGAAATACTCTGTGAAGCCTGCTCTGGCCCAAACGTGAGTTAGGTCCTGGGTGTTCTGTAGGTCTTCGAAATCTCTGGAGAAGAATTGGTATTTTCCCCAAGTGCAGTCATCAAATGTCAAAGTGGATTCAAATATAAAGTCCGCGTCCGCTAAGGGTCCTGCAAGTCCCTGAAACCAATGAGAGTTACGGTGTATCTTTTCTGTGTAGCCCATAGGTGGGTTGTCGATAGGCATGGGCCCTGGAAATCCTTGGAATTCTGGCGGTGGAGCAGTCGGGTGGGATTCTGCTCGTAAAACATTGAGGGGCACTGCCGCTACACTGGGGCCTGCTCCTGATGGTCCTTCGTCGGTTTGCATGATGACTGATGCGTTAATGAGAAAGATCTGCTACAAAAGATTAACACATTAGCATGGAAATTAATTATGATCCCATTAAAGTGAGACCGCAATCCCTTTCCATAACTGATGCGTAACCCCTGTAGCCAAGTGCTGTGATGTGATGGATGCAATGCTTCTTGCAGCACTAGTGCAGGTCTCTAGACACCTACACGTTTCAGATCATGCATACATTTCTTGAAGAGATGAGATTATAAGTGACGTGTGATGATGGTGGGTGAATTTATACAAGGTTTAAAGGTTAGTGATTTATTACAAGGTTGTATGTTAGTCTGGGGGGCAGTTTTGTCAGACATGGGGTTAGGGGGAGACGGTTGGACACGCTTCGGTATCCATTTCCTAAGAGTCTTTGAGTGGGTGGTGGGTTTCTGCTGAGGGGCAAAAGGTAGTATCGGGTGTGGTGGTATTGAGGGATGGAAAGATTTGTGAGGGGTATATATTACATGGCTTAAGGGTTGAGCTACGATACATGGTTTGGGTACCCGAATCTGCGTGGGTGTGGGTCTATGGGTAAGGTATTTCTTGGCGATCCAAATTTGTCGAATGCTCGGACCTGTAGAAGAAGGTCGAGGGGATGGTGGATACTGATTCTGTTTCTGCCTTGCCTTTTTCTTGTCGATCTCTGCTTGGTTGGAGTTCTTCGGTGCTTTTTGTCCTTTTGGCACCCATATTTGTCTGGTGCCGCTTCCTTTGGGTGGCCTAAACTGCCTTCCTTGTTGTGTCTTCTGGTACTGCAGTCGGTCTGGGTTCCTTCGTCGTGGTTGACTCTGTCGTGGTTGAGGTAGAGAGGTCGGATGGACGCTCTGCTTTGGAAAAGAAGGGAGATCCAACACTTGCGTGACCTGCCCATTAGGAAGTGATGCATTCTTTAACTTTAATCTAGACCAGTCCGCAGCAAGTTTGGAAGGATGAGCACCGCAGGGTGTCGTGCTCATTTGGCCGCTGATGCAACCCACCTGACCGCTGATTGTGTCCATCTGCCCTTGCAGTTGGGTAACTATCTCTTCTAGTTTGCAGGAAGTCCGAGGGAAGATCTTCTGTCGTCCTTCTGATTGACAATTGTCTATAACCAAGCCCGAGTGGGTTTGTGTAGACATAACGCGACTGGTCTGATTAAAGATCTTCCGGTCTTCCGTCGCATGCATTTCATAGGGTCTAGGGTCACAACCGTCAAGCGGAATGCCGTTAGGGAAGTCAAGCGGTATCACTCGCTTCTGCTCGAAGGTTCCAATCTGTAAGGAGCCTTGTCTAAGATTTAGGTCCACTGAGTGATCGTATAGCCAATCTTGGCCAAGGATTAGGGGTTCTATCAGGTCGTCATCATGGCACACTAGTAGCTTTGCTGTCATGGTCAAATCCTTAATGAGGATAGGAAGGTCCACCTCACCCATGCAAGGGGTTTCCATGCCTCCTAGGCCTATGAGGTATGCCTCAATTGGCCGCATTTCTATTCCTGAATCCTTATAGTGGGACCACCTAATCGCACTAGTGGCAGCACCTGAGTCAATTAAAGTCCTGAGTTCTTGGCAAGGGTTGCCGTGCTCTAGCCTAACTCTAATGAATGGTCTCCTGTCCACTATGCTAGGATGAGTGGTTGACTTTACTTGACACATGGCCATGGGATATCTGGGTGATGTTTCCAGGTGGTTATAATGTTCTCTCCCTAGTCCTTGTCTTCTTAGCTTCATGCGCTTAATGCGTTCTATTGCTTCTGCCTGAGCTTCCGCTCGTATTCTATTTTCTTCCTCCTTACGCTTCTTTGCCAATGTGAGTCGTCTAAGCATATCCTTAGTAAGAGGTTCCTGATATAGCTTGACTCTACAGCCACTAATGTAATTAGGCATTATATCTCCTTCTAAGGTGGCTAACTGTACTGCTCCACTTGTCGAAAGTCTGTTAATGATCATAGGTCCATAACCTCGCTTTTCTAACTTCCGTGCGTGCTGTTTCAGCGTATATACTAGAACTAGATCTCCTTCTTTTAGGCCTTTATCTTTCACATGTGCATCAAAATATGCTTTCTGTCGCTTCTTCGCTGCGTATATTCCTGCTGCTGCTTTCAGCCTGGTTTCTCCTAATCGTTCCAAGTCCATTATTCTCGCTGATAATTCATGGCCGGTCCACTGATGTTCTTGTGCAACCTTAAGGGTCGGTATCAAGAAGTCCAAAGGAAGCACTGCATTCTGACCAAAAACCATCTGAAAGGGAGTTGCATTGAGTACGGTCTTGTAGGCCACTCGATATGCCCAAACAGCGTGGTGTAGCTGTTTGTCCCAATCTGAACGTTTATTGTTCACGAGTTTCGTCAGTACGGTACACAATATTTTGTTAGTGCTTTCAGCCTGACCATTGGCCTGAGGATGGTATGGTGCAGATTTCTTGTGAATCACCATAAAATCCTGTAACAAATATTCAATGACTTGGTTTAGAAAGTGAGTGCCTCGATCGCTCACTAACTCTATAGGCAATCCATATCTTGTAAAGACATTTTCAAATAAGAATTTTGCAGTCGTGTGAGCATCATTCTTTTTTGTGGCTTTCGCCTCTACCCATTTCGTAAGATAATCTGTGGCAACAATAATGTATTCCGCATGTGTACCTTTTGCAGGGGGGTTGATGGGTCCTACAAAGTCTATACCCCACTTTGAAAATGCACGTCCGCCCATCATGGGTTTCAATGGCATTTCATCTCTGCGAGTAGGAAACTGAGTTCTTTGGCACACATCACATCTCTTTACATAGGTATGAGCATCCATGTGAAGAGTGGGCCACCATAATCCTGCAAAGAGAATGGCTTTGATTATCCTATCTGGTCCAAAATGACCTCCTGCAACACCTTGGTGTGCAGTCTCTAGTATGCTCAGATAATCGCTCTCATGAACACATTGTCTTAAATATCCATCTCGTCCTCTTTTGTATAGATTATCGCCAATAAGTGAATAGTCTTGAGCTTCCTGCTCTACACTGCGTTGTCGAGCTAAGGTCATTCCTTGAGGGAATGTGTTCGTCCTCAAGTATGTCACTAAAGGTTCACTCCAGTCTGGTGTGAGAGACACATGATATAATGTCGCATGCTCTACTGGTGGTCTTTCACAACACACGTTGCATTCCTACAACTTGTAGACATCTGCTTCCATCGTAGGCCAATATACTCCTAATCTATGCAGAGTCTGTAATGTCCGTTGTTTCGAATGATGTTGCTTTAGTGCACCTATGTGTGCTAATTGCAACCAATTCGCATGTTCTGATTCATCTACACAACAAGCAAGAATCTTTTGATTATCCTGTTTATATATGCTTCCTGCCATTATTTGGTATCTCTGAGACTTGGTAATCTCTCCCTCTTTGATCTTTAACTTAGGATTCTTGGGTCCGTATGTGAGAATAGGGACTATAGGCTTAGCCCATTCTGGTGCTATCTCAAGGTTAAACAAGTATGCATCTGGTAATTCATCTGCTACTCCTTGAGGAGCTTCTCCTGAGGTTAATCTTGAAAGGTGGTCGGCTCTAAGATGTGTCTTTTCTTTCCTGACTACTACTTCAAAATCATACTCCATGAGTAATAGAAACCAACGTATCAGTCGTCCTGTGTTACATGGTTTGTTGACTAAGTACAATAGGGCTTGATGATCTGTAAAGAACTTGAATTTGTTGGCCAACAAGTAGTGCCTAAACTTCTTTACTGCGTAGATCATCCCTAATCCTTCTCGTTCCGTCGTCGTGTAATTTCTTTCTGCTGCGTTCAATTGTCTGCTCGCGTAAGCTATGGGGAGATCTATATTACCTTCATTTGTGGGTTGTGCTAACACACATCCTATGGCATAATTGGATGCATCCACATGTACATGGAATGGCTTACTCCAATCAGGGGTAGTCAATATAGGTGCTGAGCACAAGCGTCGTTTAAGTTCATTGAGTGAGTTTTCACATTCAGTTGTCCATTCGAAGTTGGTTAAAAGAGAGTACAAAGGCTTGGCTATGATTGCATACATGTGTATGAATCTCCTATAATATCCGCAATGGCCCATAAATGCCTGTACCTCTTTGATGTTCGTCGGCCTAGGTAGATCCGCAATTACCTTCACTTTTTCCTCGTCCGTAGAGATTCCATTTTTTGACACAATGTGTCCTAGAATTTTGCCTTGTCTGACCATGAAAACGCATTTTTCTGGGTTCAAACAAACCTGATATTCTCGACATTTGTCAAATATTTTTCTTAACTCTGGGATATGTGTCTGTCTTACATTTGAATGAGCACATAAGTCATCGACGTAAACTTCCAAGCTCTTGCGTAAGAATTCCTTAAAAACATGACACATGAGTCGCTGGAAAGTAGCGGGTGCATTTGTTAAGCCAAATGGCATCACACGAAATGCAAATATGCCCCATTCAGTGGCAAAAGCCGTCTTGTGTTGGTCTTCTGGAGCAATGGCTACTTGATTATAGCCTGAGAATCCATCAAGAAAGCTGTGAACTTCCTTGCCCGCAACTCTTTCCAATAGGTGTTCCGTGATAGGAAGAGGATAACTATCTCTAATCGTTGCGGCATTAACTTTTTTAAGGTTAATACACACACGCAATTTTCCATTCTTCTTGGGCACAACCACAATGGGGGATACCCATTCGGTATGTTCAATTTCGTAAATAAATCCTGCTTCTATCAAGCGATCTATCTCCTCTTTAATCTTCGCAGCGTAATTATCATTGTACGTGTAAGGTTTCTGTTTTGTCGGTTTTGCATCTGGAGTCATAGGGATTCTATGAGAACAGATATCTGGATCTACTCCTTTCAAATCTTTGTAACTCCAAGCAAAAACATCTCTATATTCGCGCAATAGGGCAACTAGTTCTTCCTCTTCTTCAGTCGTCAAATCATGCCCTATGTAGGTACATTTTTCTTCTTCTCCTTCTATGGCAACTATTATTTTCTTGGTTTTCTCTCGGTTATCATATACTTGTCCGTCATTCGCCTTTCTATTGGGCATTCGTACCATGATTCTTCTATCTTTGATTTCATATTTCTTGAAATTCTCGGGTACTTCAAACAAAGCTTCTTCTTTTTCTGACATGGTTTCTTTCTTCTTTCTCTTCTTGCCTTCACTCTTATTAGTCACTTGAGTGGCTAATCTCACTTCATTCGTACTTTCCTCGTGTCTCTGAGTGTGAGTCTCTACTTCGTAGAAATATTCTTCCTCTGATGCAAAGGGTGGGTCCATGAGAATTGATTCTAAATCAAAATCACTTGCATCCTCGAATGCATCAGTGTTCGGTTCACACTCCTCTAAGATTGCATCGCCCATGATTGGCTCTATCGTGAAAACTGAAATGTCATAGCCATCCTCGTCACAGTGGGGTGTCCATTGTTCTTCATTGATGGCTACATCCATGGTTGCTAGTATTTCTGCCCAACCATGGGGTTCAAACTCTTCGTCTGGGAATACTAGAGGTGCATAGGCTGGATCTTGAAGGGTTCGTGGATGTTGTTCCGCACCTAAGGTCCTGGCTTCTAACCTTTCTTCCTCTTGTTTTGCTACTTTACACATCCATAAATGGGTATCCTCATGCAACCAAGAAGGATCTGATTCTAATGAGTGCACGGATTCCGTCTCTGCTGGTGTCTTATCGATGGTATTCCATTGTATTGGGGGTACATCTCTGTGTGAATAGTCTTTAAGATTGACTTTGGTAGTCACTCCTAGATGTTGCAAGTACAAAGAATTAGTTCCCCAATCTTGTACAATTTGCAACTGACGCATGAATGGTCGTCCCAATATCATTTCATAAGCACGATTTTTCGCAAAGTCACAAATGGCGAAAGTATGCTCAAATTCTACACCACAAGTGGTGAGAGATATGCCTTCTAGTAAGCCTAATGGTTTTTCTATGTGTCCATCAGCCATTTGTAGCTTCATCCTGGTGGGTCTGAGTGCTGGCTTACCCCAACGTTTCCACAAAGCGGTGATAGCGATGGCTACTCCGGCTCCTGAATCTAAGATGGCTTTCGTGGTGTAGCCCTGATGGGTTATTGGAAGATATGTGTTACCTTCTTCTCCTTCGCTTACGTCTCCAATCTTTTCCACGGGTATCTCTGGTACCTTCTTATGTGATCCTATCTGAGAGGGTGTGGTAGCTAGCTCAGGGAATTGATTTGCTACGTGCTTCCACAATTCTGGTTTTACCTTTAACAATTCCTCCAGAGTGAGATTACATTGTACTTTGATATTCTTGATCACTTCCGTGTTCCTAGGGATCACTGATTCTTCATTCCTCACTATTATCGTGGGTGCTCTCATACTAATAGACTTTGCTTCCCAAGGTCCTGTGAACTGAGGTAATTCTTGTAGAGAATTAGATTCAAATCCTGTGGGTTCACTCAGTCGTTCCACCTCTACATCATCGTAAATAGAGGGGATGTCTTGGGGAAATTGTTCCTGCAAATCGTCTATTTCTTGAATAGGAGGATGAGTTCCTTGTTCTTTTCTCCATTTCTCTTCTTGGATTTCTCTCAAAAATTCATGTGAGTACCTATGTATGGAAGACAAGTTGTCTTGACTTTCTGTATTGGGTACTTGAGACAGGGATGGTGCATTCCTTTCCTGTGTCTCTGTGACAATGGGGTTCCTATGCTGATCCTTTTTCTCTTTGCTTTCTATCAAGTATTCTAGCCTCTCCATTAGTCCTTGAAAGTGTAGTTCCGGTTTTGCCATGTTATTCCAATTAAGATATCTAGAGGCTTCAAACAAAGCTTGTGCTAACTCTACCATTTTCATGCAAAGTTTAGTCCTCTCAATTTCTAGATCAGCTCGAGGGTAGTTTTTACTCATTTCCGTTACTTGAGGTCCCTCTTTTAATCTAGCCTGATATGCACGAAACATCATGTCTAGATCTTCTGGTATGGGTTCCGCTAAAACTGATCCTGATTTTTGAGCTGGGATTTCTTGGTTTAATTCTTGTGAAGTCAGTTCTTGTATTTTGGCTCTAGATTCCCTTAAACTTCCTTCCAACTCACTTATCTTTTTACTCCATTTCCTCTTGATTCTTTCTCTAGAATCTTTCCAAGATTTTGTCTTTTTACTGCTAGATTCTGCAACTTCACTAGTTCCGGCTACTTTCTCTTGATTAAGCTGTTGGTTTTGTAAGAGCGCCTGGGCTCTGGTTATAGCTTGGATAGGCACGTATGTAGGGTTGGATCCATCTGCGTTATTTACAATACCTATCACGTTGATCGATGTCACATTTGAAGTGTTAACTGGGTTCTTAGGACAATCTTTGAGTATGTGCTCTTTACCACAATCGGCACAAAAGCCTTGGATGCTATAGTACTGTGATTGCCTTGCTATTGGGGGATGTGGACAATCCTTTATGAAGTGATCTCCTTGGCACCTAAAGCATGGTCCTCTAGGGCCCTGTGGTCTCTGTTGTCTCAATTGGGGCCGTGGGTTTGGGTTTGCGTACATCACATTAGTATAATCTGGCTCCCAACTAGGTTCCATTGGTGGACTATCATAATGATATGTCTCCACATGCTCTGGTGACTCCGTGTAATAAGCTGGTGGACTAGTTACATGAGTAGAGTCAAAACTGTTTGAGTTCGGGTCATTTTCGGTGATCAAGGGTGAAGAAGGCACTAAGGCCCTACTTAGGTTCTCTTCTGCAACAGCGTATTTGACTGAGATGACATTCGCTGGTGGGGGTGGCTGCTGAGCTAAGACGGGTTGAGGTCTCTGTTGAGCCTGGTATGGGTAGTTCTGAGGAGGCCTATAGTAATAAGGCTGAGCATTGTATTGGCCTTGATACCTACCTGGCTGCTGGTATGTTTGCGGGTAGTTTTGTCTCACGGTTTGTTTGTTGTATGGGCAGTCCTGAGCCGTATGGTTCGTGTATCTTCTCTCAATTGTGCAATATTGGCCACTAGGGTTGGCTTGAGGTTGTGGTGCATTGGGACACACGTTTGCCAAATGATTTCCACCACAAGTGTAACAACGTACATTAGTTGGTAGCTTGGGCACCTGTTTACTAGAAACTCCTAGTTTTTGGGCCACTTTTTCTGCTAGGTCCTCTATCGAATTAGAAAATTTTGTGGATGCTAGAGAAGAACAATCTGAGTCTTTATAGACCTTTGAGAGTTCTAATTCATCTCCTAGGTTATCCTCAATGTCTATACATATCCTTACACACTCCTCTAGCGTTCTGGGTTCTTTTAGGTACACATAAGAGCGTAGTTTAGCGCTCAACAAGCCATCTAGGAACAGTGATACTTGTTTGGCCTGTGAGGGTAGCTCTTGCATCGGACATCGTTCGACATATTGTCTGAATCTACGACCTGCCAGTCTTACTGTTTCCTGAGGGGTTTGTTTAAAGCTATGAATCAACGAAGACGTGTCGTGTCTAATCCCACTTTTAGAGAATTCTGTGATGAATGCCTCTAAAAAGTGATGGATGTCTCTAAATTGCCTTTGTTGCAATGGTTGAAACCAAGTTAAAGCGGTATTCTTTAACGTTAGTCCAAATGCATTGTATTGCGTGAACATGTCCTCGACTTGTTCTGCTCTTAGTACTTGCTTGAATTCTGCGACATGGTCATAGGGATCTCCTGTCCCATCAAAGTAATTCTTCATGGATTTCACTAATTGCGTGGGTCTCAATACTCTTGCGTGTTCGCGTGGTCTAGGTAGAGGAAAATCATCTCTACCACCTGGCATTCCATGATCTCTTTGTCTATCCGTTCTATTAGTGTTCGTGGTTGTTCTATCTCTCCCTATGGGGTGATTAAAGCTTACTTCCGGTCTTTCTTTATTTCCTTCTCTTTGATTTCCATGGGCTGAGGAGGTTCCTGCCCCTTGTTGACTTGTATTCATGTTCGTTCTAGATGGAGGGAAGATCAATTCACCTCTCCATGTGTATGTGTTTTTAGCGCGCTCAGGCACCACGAAGACTCTTTCTGAAGTCTCATCCAGGTATACAACCTTTCCAGGTGTATCTGGGTCCTTGAATTCATAAATTGTAATGATGCCTATCTCACCAGGGTGTTCCTTTTTGTACCTCCAAAAGGCTTCATCTGTCTCTTTATTTACAATCAACTCGGTGCTCCTGTTATCTTGAGGGATCCATTCTGGGATGAGTACTCTTGTTAATACGGATTTCCCTCTCGGTGTTCTAGGTTCTTCTAACGGTTCTTTTCCTTGAAATTTCGCTTCCGTCTCTAATTGAATTGTGCCAAACTCATTAGTATCGTTTGGCTGCGTACTTAGAACGTACATGGTTCCTTCTTTGTCTATGTAAACGTCTCTCTCAAATTTCACCACTGGTCTTTCCAATCCAATGGATTGATCAGGGTTGTGCAGTTGCACCACTTGCCTTCGCAAACCATCCTCATAGATGCGAGCACCTAATCGGTTGGTTCGGAGAAACTCTAATTGCGTTCTATAGGGTCCTTCTGGTTTTTCTAGGTATGCTACATGAGACCCTCCTTCTGGTCTGTCTGTGCTAAATGCCATTTCTGAATCACTTGATTCTGAGCTCAACTCGTAGGGATAACTACTATTCAATTGCTGAGCCCAAGATCGAGCAGTAGTTCTTACACTTGCCTCTGATGATCTAAGGCTTCTTCTGTCCGACTTACCTATATGTTTGCCCGATCTAAGGTTCATTAATTTCCTTCCTTGCTCACTCAGTTACACACTTAGATCGTCAATGGTCCTTTGTTATTACTTCCTTGATTCTTTTTAATTTTCTTTGGATTCTTGTCTTAATGTATGCATCAGGAATTCGACTTTCCGTTATGATTTTGAGTTCTCGTTCCGTCAGACGTATGTTCTTTCCTTTAGGTTTTCGTCACACACACCTTTACTTGTAATCTTAAACTTGAAAGAATTAGGTATCTTGAACTTGAGGCGTTCCTATCGTCGTTAATCCACAACTACCGTTTAGCCTAAGCTAAGAATTGACTGAGGGGGTTGAGTAATCTTCCAACCTCGAGTCGGCTTTTCTGGTTGCTCTGATGCCCTGTTGCCCAAGAAGCCGCGCTTCCCAAGCTTTACTGTCTTCACTGCCTTACTTGCTTGCCTTTGATTGCCCTTGCTAGACCTGGAAAATTCCAATATTAGACCAATTCACAAGATGATCAAACACTTGAGCATATACACCTTTTTAAGTCCCTTCTTGTTTTGCCCAAATTTTCAATGTGTGCCCCTGACTTCCTAGTCCCAAACTAGGTGAACCTCAAAATAGCTTATCCAAAAATAGATGTATTCTTTATGAAAAAAAACAGTTGAGGTCACGTAGTACTCGTCACGAGCTTTCTAACGAGCTATTAAGCTCAAAAAACGGACTTCGGATGAAAAAGTTATACGCGTTCAGGCCCTATGGGGGTAAAAACTGATAATTAAGTTTTCCTTCAAATATGAGCTAAGGGGTCTCCTATGAGTCTAATGGTCCAAAAATTTCTCAAAAATACCCTCAAAATTGGTCAAAATTGGAGCCCAAAATTTGCGATGGGGGTGCACAATCGCGATGGTCTGGGACCGTCGCGATGGTCCAAGCGAACCGTCGCGATGGCGTGGGATTTGGACAATCGCGATGGTCCGAAAAAGTGAACCGTCGCGATGGCGTGAGGTCGAACCGTCGCGATGGCCCGAAGTGAACGATCGCGATGGCGTGAGGTCGAACCGTCGCGATCGCCCGAAGTGAACCGTCGCGATGGCGTGATCAGGCGGACAATCGCGATGGCGCGGTCAACGGTCAAAGGTGGACAATCGCGATGGTCCGAAGTGAACCGTCGCGATGGTCACAAGTGCGATGGCGTGAGCCTATCGCGATGGTCCGATTTTGGGCTGTCGCGATGGTCCAAAAAATGAACCGTCGCGATGGTCTAACTTGACACGTGGCACTGTCGTGGCGATGGCATGAGCCAATCGCGATGGTCCGGGGTCAGCTGAACAATCGCGATGGTCCAAGTGGACCGTCGCGATGGCTCAAGTGAACCTTTGCGATGGTCCGAAAAAGCGAACCGTCGCGATGGTCCGGCCGAGCCGTCGCGATGGCTTGAGCCTATCGCGATGGTGCGACACAATCGCGATGGTCCGAGCCAATCGCGATGGTCCACCAAACTGAAAATTTTTGGGATGCAGCTGTGGTTTCGTGTATGCGCAGGGATCGCCTACCTCGTGGTGTGGTCGCCTACCTCAAAGTCCAAACTTGGCGGACCATCGCGATGGTCTGACACAGTCGGAAATTTTTGACAGAAACTGAAATTTTTACCTTTTCCAAGCTTTCCTAATGCACTGGAGCTCTGTACCTGCAAGAAAACTCAAGAAAACACAAGCGCACACAAGCACAAAAATTCTCTCTCGCTCTCTCGCATGCACAAATGAGGGGAAATGAGGTGAATGGGTGGATATGGTGAATTTTCTGATTTTTTTGGAGATGAAGATGATGATGCGATGATGAAGATGGAGTGCGGGGGAGGTGAAAAACACTAAAAACTAAGTAAAAACAACAACAAAAACTGAAATTTTTACCTTCCAACGCCACTCCTTGCTATACTCTTACCATCACACATTCGTCCTAGACTCGATCCCCGGCAACGGCGCCAAATTTGGTGTTGCTCTAGCACAATGGTAAGTACCACGTTAAGAAGCTTCACCTCCTTAATGTCAATCCGTGGGAGAGGTAGGAGTGATATGAAGATCGTGAACGTGAGATGATGTGAGAGTGAAGGTGAGAAGCACAAAGATGCACACACACATACACACACACAATGAAGAGACAAGCAAGACACAATGGAAGGTGGAAAATTAGCTCTATTACTCAAGAATGCTCTTACAAGCTCAAACTAGCTCTATGCTCACACTAACCAAAATGAACCAACCTCAAAAATGAGCTCTCTAGCTCTTTTTATAGTTTCTAGACTAGTTTTGACCGGTTTCACATCTAGTGACCGGCCTAGTTAAAAAATAGGTCCTAGAGGCTATTTGGAAGGGTAAACGATGTCTAAAAATAACGAAAATTGGTACGCGCATTCTACCTAAGCTCCTCAAGCTCGAGGACTCCTCGGCTTGCACAAAATGGAGCTATGGATTACAAAATGGGGTTTTGTCTATATCACATATGTTACAAGAGTGATGAAAATCACTGTTGGATGTTTGAAGAAATAATAAGAAACATATTTGTTTGAAAAAATGATCCGACTGGCTCCCTGCTCCGTCTTTACATGCTTCCATGTCGTCTGTGCCTCTGACTGTGCCTCTGACTGCTTCCAACAGTATGCATGTGTATATATATGTGTATGTGTATTTGTATTTTGTGTTTATATGTGTATATGTGTGTATGCATGTGTGTATATATGTAAAAGGCAAAAACTCTAATCCTAAAACCCTAACCCTAAAACATGCATATGTGTGTATGCATGTGTGTATGCATGTGTGTATATATGTGTGTATGTATATATGGTGTGTGTGTATATGTGTATGTATGTATACATGTGTATATGTGTGCATGTGTGTATGTATTATGTGCGTATATGTGTAAACGTCAAAAACCCTAATCCTAAAACCCTAACCCTAAAACATGTATGTGTGTGTGTATGTATGCATATGCATATGCATATGTGTATGTAATATGTATGCATGTGTGTGTATGTATCTCTATGTCTCTCTCTTTCTATCTATCTATATCTCTCTCTCTCTCTTTCATCTCTCTCTCCCTCTTTCTCTCTCTCTCTTTCATCTCTATGTGTATGTGTATATGTATTATGTGTTTATATGTGTATATGTGTGTATGCTTGTGTGTATATATGTAAAAGCCAAAAACCCTAATTCTAGAGCCCTAACCCTAAAACATGCATATGTGTGTATGTATATATGATGTGTGTGTATGTGTATGTGTATGTATGTATGTATGCATGTGTATATGTGTGCATGTATGTATGTATTATGTGTCTATATGTGTGAACGTCAAAAACCCTAATCCTAAAACCCTAACCCTAAAACATGTATATGTGTGTGTGTGTATGTATGCATATGCATATGTGTATGTAATATGTATGCATGTGTGTGTATGTATCTCTATGTCTCTCTCTTTTTATCTATCTATATCTCTCTGTTTATCTCTCTCTTTCATCTCTCTCTCCCTCTTTCTCTCTCTCTCTCTTATTCTCTCTCTCTTTCATCTCTCCCTCACAAAATCTCTCTCTCTCTCTCTCTCTCTCTCTCTCTCTCTCTCTCTTTCTCTCTCTCTCTCTCTTTATTTATAAAAAAGAACAAAACAATCACTTACATGGATGTAATTCTTTTCATCCCTCTCATGAAAGCCCAATTGACATCGTCTCTTGTCAACTTCCAAAGAATTGATGTCGAAAAGCTCCTGCAAAACAAAAGAGAAGAGAAATTAAAAAAGAGAAGACATAGAGAAAGAGAGACAGTGAAGGAGTATGCACATCACTTACCAAGATGTGAGAGAGATGTGTGTGTAGGGAGAGAGAGGAAGAGAGAGAGAGAGAGACATGTGTGTGTAGGGGGAGAGAGAGAGAGAAAGAGATGTGTGTATGCATGTGTATATGTGTGCATGTGTGTATGTATTATGTGTGTATATGTGTAAAAGTCAAAAACCATAATCCTAAAACCCTAACCCTAAAACATGTATGTGTGTGTATGTGTGTATGTATATGTGGTGTGTGTGTATGTGTATGTGCATGTATGCATGTGTGTGTATACATATGTGAGTGTGTATATATATGTGTGTGTGTATGTAATATGCATGTGTGTATGTATGTATGTGTGTGTACATGCATATGTGTGTGTATGTATGTATGCATATGCATGTGTGTATGCACATATGTGTGTGTATACATATGTGAGTGTGTATGTATATGTGTGTGTGTATGTATGTATGTGTGTGTGTACATGCAAATATTTGTGTATGTATGTCTGCTATGCATGTGTGTACGTATACATGTGTGTGTGTACATGTATGTATGTATATGTGTGTGTACATGTATCTATGTGAGTATGAGTATCCATATGTGTGTGTATGTAATATGCATGTGTGTATGTTATATGCATGTATGTATGTATATGTGTGTATGCATATGCATGTCAGTATGTAATATGTATGTGTATGTATATGCATGTGTGTTTGTAATATGTATGTGAGTGTGTATGTAATATGCATGTGTGTATGTAATATGTATGTGAGTATGTGTATGCATATGTGTGCGTATGTATGTATGCATCTCTCTCTCTATCTCATTCTCTTTATATTTCATATATCTCTCTCTCTTTCAATCTCTCTCTTTCACTCTCTCTCTCTATCTCTCTCTTTCATCTCTCTCTCTCTCTCGCTCACTCTTTATGTGTCTCTAGATCTCTCTCTTTCTTTCATCTCTCTCTCTCTCTCATTCTATATCAATCAGAAAAAAAAAATCTCTTACCTCGATGTAATTGTTTGGAGCATTGCCATCAAAGTCCACTTAATGTTGTCCTCTGTCGAACTCCAAAGAACTCATGCCAAAAAGCTCCTACAAAACTAAAGAGAAGAGAAATTAGAAAAGGGAAAACACAAAGAAACAGAAAGGGTGCTATAGTGTGTGTGATATTCACCAAAATTTCAGATCTAGAGAAATATAGAGGTGTGTGTAGAGAAAGAGAGAGAGAGAGAGAGAGAGAGAGAGAGAGAGAGATGTGTATACACAATATGCTCAGAATGTAGTTCACGTGCGCAAACTCGATAGTAGCAGACTTTGGTTCAAAACACGAGCAAACGTCAAATTTTTGCTCTCGGTTCTGGTTAAAACGTTGCCTCCATATAAGCAATCCGTATGAGCATCGGTATAAGCATCGGTAATTTCTAGCAAATTACCGATGCATATACCGACGCTCATACCGTCAGTATTCCATTCATGATTTTTCAAGCATTTTCAACGGTCATACTGATGCCGAGGCATGACCGTCGGTATGGACAACGTTAGTATGCCCCTCATATGTTGTAGTGTTTGCTATCTCTCAAAGTTTGCACCATCCATTTAGGCATAGTTTTTCCCTTCTCTATATTAGATTCTCATCAACAAGTGCATCATGTAAATGGAATGATTTGCATCATCATGTGGAACCTTTAAAGGCTATGAAATTGCCTCATTTAGATCAGTACTTGACTTTCCACCTATAAAAAGAGGCAACAAAGCATCATACACATCCCTGGAGCTAAGTATCCTTGGTACATGAAAGTAATGGTTGAATTAAATATTCCACAAATATAACATCATGACTAACCAAAATGTGTTTAATGTGTGGATTATATAGATGATAGCTTTTACTTTCAGAACTATACTCAACAAAACTACATTTCACTACTTTTATCTTACAATTTCATGGATTGTTGTTCAAGCACCATGCATATGCCAAACAACTAGAGACATGTAGA
Source organism: Ceratopteris richardii (assembly GCA_020310875.1). Taxonomy (NCBI): domain Eukaryota; kingdom Viridiplantae; phylum Streptophyta; class Polypodiopsida; order Polypodiales; family Pteridaceae; genus Ceratopteris; species Ceratopteris richardii. Next base: position 63,430,649 of record CM035434.1, read on the forward strand.
TAAGAAACAGGTTGCTTGCAACCATGCCAAGCCTCATATGAAATGATAGATTGTAGAGCTTTGGTGGGACACATGTTAAGTATATGTGAGGCAGACATAACAGCCTCAAGCGAGAAGCTATGTGGTAAAGGTTGACTTTTCACTATACAACTCACCACCTCCATTAGAGAAGTGGTCTTTCTTTTATCAACTCATTTTCTTGAGGTGCATATGGCACTTTACATTGATACTTTATCCTATGCTCAACAAAAAATGCATTGAAATGGGAAGACATGTATCCCCCTACCCCCTCGATCAGAATAGAGGGTGCCCAATTTACATGCAAATAGATTTTAACCATAACAAGAAACTTTTTGAAGCACATAAATACTTTGGAATTTACTTTGAGTGGATACACCCATGCATGCCTGAACAAATCATCAATAAAACTCCATATGTAAAGGTTGTTCCCAAAAGAAGATGTATGCATATAACCACAATCATCATTCTAAAGAAGTTTCAATTTATGACCAACTCAAACTGAACCATCTTTTTACCATTTTTGAATTTCTAGAGGTGTAAAAAAACTAGCAAAATTTAGATGACCAAAGTGTTCATGCCAAAGCTTTGCATCTCAGATAGCCTGAGGATCTTGAACTACAAATGTTGAAACATTTACATACTTTTGCATAGTCTACAAGAATATACAACCCACACCATGAAATTCCAAACAAAATAATAATATCGCCATTTGAGAGATCATGAACTATACATTTGTCATAAAAAAAATGGACAACCAAGAAAATCTTTGCTAATGATGAAACTGACAACAAATTTTTCTTAATCCTTGGTACATACAAAACATCTGAAAATGCAAAGGAACTACTATCAATAGTAGTGAGAATGATATTAACAATTGTTATCATAGGATAAGAGGATTTGTTAGTGCATATGATAGTATTCCCTATAGGGACATACTCAATTAGACTGAAGAAACTATGTTGAAAGGTAATATGTTTGGTTGCCCTGCTATCAAAGTACCAAGCATTTGAGTCTACTACACACATACTCTACTCATGAGAAGATTGGCCATAGCTGCATACAGTAGTAAATGCCCATTCTTCATTCTGAAAAAGATTGATAGACTCTGTTTTAGGCATAGAGGCCTCTACAACAAACATTCCAACCTCTTTCTTCTTTGCATCTTTTGGAATTAATTTTTGAGAACTATTAATGACATTATTATTTCCCTTACAATATTTAAAAAAATGTTTCTAGTTTTTTGTGCAGTAGTAATAGATTTTTGCTTACTAGTAGATGCACTCCGTTTATCTTTGTCCTTCTGACTAGATAGGAAATTTTGATCTATGACATAACGGACATGTTATGCCTAGATTGATCTTCCTACAACAAAACCAAGACTAACTCCTTAAATTTTAAGGCATTTAGATTGCCGTTGATCATCAATCAAAGAGTATAAGAAAAATCATGATATGAATCTAGAAGACCATTAAATATAGTCTACACGAGTGAACTATTTTGCAAGAATTCATCACCAAAATATTTCAACAAACACCCCCTCCGAGTGATGCAATTCACAGCGAGTCGAGACTTATGTATAGGGAAGAGCCAAAATATATGCAAAGAAATCAAGCCACAAAAGGAACTAATCCCAAAGTATGGAGAGCTTCAAACTTATCCCTCGTTTGAGCCTTTGTGAAAAGTTTGACATTATCCTCTATGGGCAGGTAATCCTAATTAATCCCTATAACAGAGAACCTCTCTCATATATAATAAGAGTACACCTCAGTGTGCTTTGTGCGGACATGGAACACAAATTTCGTTAAAACTACCAATGTGCTCTAAGTGTTAGTGATGATGGTGGTGGCAAAAGGCTTACCAACACCCAAATCACACAAAAGGCATCTGAGCCAAACACACTTAACAATCGATGTCAATGCTACCCTATTCTCATCCTCACAACTAGTTGTGGCCATAGTACGTTGCTTCTTGCTCAATTAAGATATGCATGAGCTACCAAGGATGAAGCAAGAAGCACTTGTGGACACACATGTGTCATAGAAACTATTGAATATGAGTTAGAAGAAGCATGTAGAACTAGCACTAATGATCCACCCTTGGGATAAAACAATCCAAGTAGTCAGGTACCACTCAAGTAGTGAAAGATGTGCTCAACTGCCTACCAAATCTTGATACTTAGGCAATGCATGAAATCTCTCATCTAAGAGATAAAAATTTGAATATGAGGCCAATTTATGCATAAGTAAATCCAACATCCAATACCTTGATAATAGAGAACACATCAAATGCATCTCCAACATCATGAAGAATTAGTTGAAAATGTGTTTCCATGGGACTGACAATAAGTTTGCAATCTACAAGGCCAAAATGTTGCAATAATATTTCAATATTTAAAAAAAAAAAGATATTTCCCCCATCAACTTGCATAAGGTAAATGCTTAAATAATGACATCTAAAAAGAGGCATGCAAATCAGCCTTAAAGTTAGCAGTATGCCTCTCATTAGGACTACTAAGCATCACGTAATCAACTTATACAACAATGATCAGAAGCACATAATCGACACACTTAAATCTCATTTGGAATGTTATCAAAACATAGATTTTTCTTGATCCCCATCATATGTAAAGCATCTAACAATGTGAGAGAACTACCATCCACAATAATCCAAATTAATGATCCTACCAATTCCCATTATAGGATAAGTGGAGTTGTTAGCACATGTGGTATTATTTATTATAGGGGAGACTCTATTGAATTGAAGAACTACATTGCAAAGTAATATGTTTGGTTGCCTTACTATGAAAGTGCCTAATCTAGTTCTAATCCATACATACAGTGCTCATGCAAAGATGCTGGACAACAACATACAATAGTAAATGGCTATTCTTCATTCTAAACACGATTGATAGACTTTTTTTTAGGTGTAGTGGCATGTGCAACAACCATTCAATCCTCTTTCTTCTTTGCCTCTTTTGTAGCCAGTTTATGAGCACTCTTTATGGCATGATCATTTTCCTTATAGTACTTTCAAAATTGTTTCTTCTTTTCTATTTTCTTATCATGTATGTATTCGTTCATCAACTATGGAGCATTAACTAATTTGTTCTTACTAGCGGATGAGCTGCATTTACCTTTTCCCTTTTGATTAGCTAATTGAGCTTGATCCACAACATCATAATTAACCTCTTCTGCCTAGATTGATCTTCTTACAATAAAATAAAGAATAACTGCTCAAATGTTACAACATTTGGATTACGTTTATTTATCAATCATAGATTAGCAAAAAATTTCTGAAATGAATCTAGAAGACTTTTAAGGACAATCCACACAAGTGAACTATTTGGCACGATTTCATAAGTAGAAATTAACTACTCCCTCAAATATTTGATCTTTGAAAAGAAAAAACAAAAAAAAAATCCATAGAATCTCTTTTTTTTATATGCTCACTCTCCAACTATTTTTCGAGGTAAACAACATGAGCCTCATTTCTTGTGTGGTTTAAATTTTTGAGGGTATTGCATGCAACCTTTGTTGCCTTAGAGGAGGGAATGTGATGGATAATGGCACAATTGACAAACAAACCTATTAGTGCATGTGCCTGAGCATCTTTGATTTCCTAACAAAGTTTCTCTCTAATTGGTGTAGTAGGAACAACAATAAGGAAGTTGAAGATCATCGTCTTCAACACCATTTGAGTCACCCTCAAAAGTTGTATTTGCAGGTGTAATAAGATGTTTTTCCACACCTTGCACAATATTCCATAGCCATTTTTCTAGCAATACATGATCCCACATATATGAACACAATCGGTAATTAGTACCATCCAAACTATTCTCAACAACCAACATATGGAATACATCATTGCTCTCAGCCATAATTAGTAACTAAATCTCAAAAAGATGAGCACAAACAGCCTCCCAAGATCTACTAAACATGTAGGTGACATTGAGGTGCTTCAATTCTTAATCCACTTGAGTGTGCTCACCAATGTTTATGAGATTCTAAGACTATGATGGGAGGGGTGTGGGTGATGCCCTACATGAGATAGTGACCTACTTTGATTGTTGGAGTTTGAGTGTTTTCATTAGGGTACATGTAAAAGGACAAATGTTCACCAAACACTTTTGTATATGTTCTTCAATTGAACATAGACTGGCATGCTCAGGCATAGAATGTAGGTTCAAATACATTGGTAAAACTTAGGAAATTTGTGTTCATGCTTTGTGTACTATGTAGGTCCACATATTCTACACGTCCTCTAGGGAGTACTATGTGCGGTGTCTAGATCATGGTTTTCTAGTGTGCGGTCATCGTCATGGAGCTCTCAAAAACGAGAATCCATCATGGACCATCACCATTGCATCACTTTACTAGTATCAGATCATTCTCAGACAAAAGATTTGTTGCTTTTATGTGAGAAAAACAAGGGAGGACCTCAACAATCAAGGAAGATAGAGGTTCCCACTTCTTCCTAGGAGGTCACCCATCCTAGTACTATTCTCCCTTGAGATCATCTAACTCAAAATCTATTGCCGTTAAGCTACACTCTTGTGGTGTTTGAGGAAGGGGAAATACTAAGGTTTAGCTTACCGTTGGACATGTTTTGGTCCCTCAAAGATTCATTCTTTGCTTTCAAAGGATATTTTGAAGCATTGTTGGGGTGATTCTTGGATCCATTTTAAAGTACTTTCACACATAGTTATCTTTATGAAGGTTCAAGAACATCAAGGAAAGTGTTCTCCATACTTCATTGACAATGAATACTAAACTTTTGGGCTATGTTTTTCAATCACACTAGTAAATCTACATATTTCCTAAAAGGTTGTTAGTTGTGGTGGGAGCAGCCACCACAAGTTTATACAAATGTTTGAGCCTAACAAATAGAGTTGATAGACACTTGTAAGTGTTGTAGACTAGTGTTTGGACACTAAATTCAGCCTTTAGTACCATTTTATTGCATATATTGAGTGCATACACACTATGTTTTCCTCTTTGGATACCACTTATCTATGTCCATGTGATCATTGATATAGTGGTTAAATTTTTTACATAAAGCCTTTGATGTTGATAAAGAGGGTCAAGATTAGGTTTTCCTAATCGGGAGACACCTAGATGTTGGGGTCTCTTTAATGATGTAAGTGGAAGACTTACCTAGTGTTGCTAGAGGAGATGTATGCTAGTTGTTCATAGATGCTCGATAAGCCTAGTTGGCTTCTTTTGGTTATGATTCATTGAACTTAAGGATCCACTATGCAGGCTTACATCTTAGTAATTATAGTTTAATGAGTTTTTCGACACTAGTCATATGCTCATTTGGTGGAGGAGTCTCTAAAGAAAGTTTTTAAATTTTTCTTTCAACTATACAATGGTCGATTTTACTCCTTGACATACGTATTGGTGTGAGCACATACATTCTCACATAAGTACTTTTGCTTGGTTACTACTATTCATTATTCCATTTTCCCCACATCTACTGCGTTTTCCCAAAATCTTGCAGGAGGTCATCCTTTTTTATCCTTTAGTGGTGGATCTAGGTCCACTGCTAGTGTTCTCAAGAAGAGCTATAACTTGCAAGGCAAAGACCATTTTGAGATCCAAAAGTTTTATGGCACAAAATTTTCTCTATGCAAGAATCAAATTAAAGATTTGCTGATTTAGAGGACACATTGGAAGCCAATAAATGGAATGTCAAAGAAGCCTGTTGAAATGGATGATGATGATTGGGATGAGTTGGATGAAATGCATAGGTATACCATTTGATTGCACCTAGCCCATAATGTTTACTTTACAATATTGGACTCTGAAATTGTAGAGGACCTTTGGAAGAAGTTATGCTACACATGTGAAAAAGAAATGGCATCAAATAAAGTGTATCTGGTGGGAAAGTTATATGAACTTCACATGAAGGACAAAAATAGTGTTGTGGTATATTCTCTCAGTTAGAAGATTAAAAAATGGATATGGATAATGAAATAAAAGCAGTCTTGTTGTTATGCACCTTGGCATCATCATGGGATGCATTTTACACAATTAATATCAATAGTACACGTGGTGATAAACTGGTCTATGATGACAGATGTGGAGCAATCTTGAGTGTGGGGATTCTTAAAAAATCTATGTTTGGCACTCAGAGTGGAGATGCATATAATGTTCATGATTCTTACCAAGGAAAGACTCAGCAATGTGGCAGGAGTAAGAACAAGGAAAAGAATGTTCAAGAGAAGAAGATTAGAAGTAAATCAAGGAAGAGGGATATCAAATGCCATTCTTTCCTGACGAAAGTACACATAAGAAAAGACTACTATGCATTAAACAATGCAAAGGTAAAGGAAATAATGTTGATGGGCATGTTCAAAAACTACTTGCACGATCTTCTTTGACTATGAAGATTGAGCCAATTAATGATATTTCTGATGGTGTTGATGTGTTGACACTTGACAATAATGTGCCCATTGAGGCTCTTATGGTTAATTCTCTTTCCCACACATGGCTACTAGATTCTGGTGCATCTTTCCATGTGCCACCACATAGAGAAAGTTTCTCTACTTATGCAGCAAAGTCTTTTGGTACTGTGAGGCAGCTTGGTAACTCTTACTAGCATGATGTTGTTGGGATTGGAGATGTGGTTGTGTAGTTCATTGATGGTTCAAAAATTATTATGTGTAATGTACGCCATGTACCTTGGTTATCACATAGTTTGATGTCAATTGGTCAACTTGATGATCTTGGTTGCAAGATGGTTTTCTATGCTTAGTCCTTTTGGATATCGAAGGGCAATATGGTTATTACAGAAGGAAGCAAAGTTGGCTCTATCTTTAATTTGTATCACAAAAGAACACTTGTTAGCTATTACTGAACAACCTATGGCTTGTATTTGGCCTGGCCATTTGGGCCGCATATCTCATAGTGGAATAATAAATCTTTCTCGTTCTACCTTACTTGTGTTAACTTTCTCTGATATTTTGTTTTGTGAACATTTTAAATATGGGAAATAGAACTAGGAATGTTCATGATATGCACATTTACTCTTCAATTCATCCTTTAGATCTCGTTCATAGAGATGTTTATGCTCTAATACCCACAAGCTCTTCATCCTTTTTTGTCAGTCTAGAGGAATTCATAGAGAGTTTACAAATCATTATACCCCAATACAGAATGGTGTAGCTAAAAGGATGAATAGAACTATTCAAGATAGAGTAGTTTCGATGTTGCATCATGGAAACCTTTTACAATATTTTTGGGCAAAAGTGGTATTGACTCCTTTTCATGTGATTAATCTTTCACCTAGTACTACCAAAGTTCTAAAAGTGATGCAACACTTTTGGATAGGGAAACCATCATATTATGATCATCTTTGCGCTTTTCAATGTGAATCATATGTTCATATACCCAAGAATCTTAGAAAAAAGATGGAACATAAGTCAAAGAAATGTGTTTTTCTTGGATATGGTTTAGAATGCCAATTTGGATAAGCATAAAGTCCAAAGTGTCCTCTTGCTATACCTTGATGTGAAATTTCTAAGATCTTGAGATATTCACTTTCATGATCACAAGGTCTTAGGTATCCATCTCATCCACCCTTATAAAGATTATCTCCAATGAGTGTGTAGTCTCAAGCCTCCTGCTCTAGACTCGTTCTTCTCACTAAGGTCATTTCTTTGGGAAATGTTCTCCTCTCAAGGGACTTCTCCAATCCGGTATTAAAGACATGTGGTACAAAGTAGCATGCTCCATTGGAGTTCTATTAATACATGTTGGAGAATCCTTATATATCCTATAGACATCTACTTCCATAGTCGGCCAATGCACACCTAATCTATTTAAAGTCTTTAGGGTTTGGTATTTTGAATGGTTTTGCTCCAAAGAAACTACATGTGATAATTTCAAACATTTAGCATATTTTTCTTCTTCCACAAACCAAGCTAAGATTCCCTAATTTTTTTGTTTGTATATGCTTTCCACGAGTATATGAATTTTTTGAGACTTGACAATGTCTTTGGCCTTCATCTATACTATGGGGCTTTTTGGTCCAAAAGTAAGAATAGGCACTATAGTTTTGGCCCAGTCAGGTACTGCTTCCATATTGAATAGGTAAGCATCAAGAACATCTCATAATCCTTGCACAAATTCTCTTGAACTAAGTCCAGAAAGGTGATGATCTCTACGATGAGTCTTTCCTTTCTTGACAACCACTTAAAATTGTATTCCATGAGTAAGAGAAACCATCTTACTAACCTGCTTGTGTTGCAAGGTTTGTCCACAAGGTAGAGTAATGTCTAGTGATTTGTAAAGAATTTAAACGTATTTACAAGCAAATAATGTTTGAACTTCTTTAAAGCATATACCGTGCTTAGTCCTTCTCTCTTTGTGGTAATATAGTTCCTTTTCTCTATTTTTCAATTGTCTACTTGCATAAGCTATGGGAAGATCAATGTTTCCTTCACTTCTGGGTTGTGCCAGCACACATCCGATAGCATAATTGGAAGTGTCCACATGAACATGGAATAGCTTACTCCAATCTAGTGTTGTCAAGATTGCTACTAAACACAATGATCATTTAAGCTCATTAAAAGAGTTTTTGGACTCTTCATTTCACTCAAAATTGGTCAGAATGTTGTATAGAGGCTTTGCAATTATCACATACATGTGCATAAAACATCGGTACTTCCTTGACATTCTTTGGTCTAGGTAGCTCTGGGATGGATCTAATCTTATCTTGGTTAGTTGAAATCCCATTCTTTGACACTATGTGTCATAAAAGTTTTCCTTGCTTGACCATGAACACACATTTTTGGATTCAAGAAGACCTAATATTCTCTATATTTGCCAAAGATTTGTTTTAGTTCAAGGATATGTGTATGTCTGATGTTGGAATGAGCATATAAGTCATCAAGATAAACCTCTAAGTTCTTTCTCAAGAGTTCCTTAGACACATGAAACATTAGCCTTTGGAATGTAGCCAGAGCATTGGTGAGCCTAAATGGCATCACACAAAATACAAAGATTCCCCACTCTATGGTGAAAGCCATTTTGTGTTGGTCTTCATGGGAAATGGCTTCTTGATTGTAACCTGTGAATCCATGGAGGAAGCTATATACTTCCTTACCTGTTACACATTCTAAAAGATGTTCTGTGATAGGAAGAAGATTCTCTTATAATTGTTGCATTAACCTTTTCAAGTTGATACACACATGTAGCTTTGCGTTCTTTTTTGGCACAACTAGAATGGGGATACCCACTCTGTACTCAATTTCATAGATAAATCTTGATTCTATGAAGCGATCGATCTCCTCATTGATTTTGGCTACATAATTATCATTGTATCATTGTATTTGTATGCTCTCTATATTCTCTCAATAGATTTATCAACTCATGTTCTTCTTCATTGCTTTTGCATCAATCATTTCTCATTGATGATTCAAAGAACATAATGTATTTTATTGCACCAATCTTAAGCCATAAGGTGTATTTGATTCTTTATGAGTGAAAGGGCTATTCGTGTGGTCATAGGTGGACCAAACTTCAACACTTGTGACCATAGATTTCTACTACATACTCCAAGTATTCATAGTTGTATTAGAGCTACATCAAGATGCATGGGTGATGGTTTTCCTTCAATGATTGAGGAGATTACTAGGAACAACTATGCTGCTTTCAAAATCAGAATGGAAGCTTACTTGCAAGGTAGAAATCTCTATGGAATTGTAGTAGGTGATGAGGTTATGCCTACTCCAAGATCCAAGGGAGTATTAAACTGTTTTTTGTTCTATCTTACTGGGTTCTTGGTTAGGGGTCTGTAAAACAGAGGCCGTGTTTGTATTTTCCCAATCTATTCACTCACTTTATGTTACTACACCAACTTAACATTTCTGAATTAAACTATCTTTCAACTACTATTTGTTCTACGCATTATAAGTTCTTCACCACAATAACGCATAAACGCACGACTACGTCACTTTACTGCAATATCAGATTAACTTAGCACTTCAAGGGAGACTTAATCAATTACTATTGAACTTAATTAAGAGAGTTACATAATACACCAAGAAGTAGACAATGCATCGTCCCCTTTGTTGTCTCATGCGTGCTTCTTTCATTAATCAAAAAGGTTACACTGTTTGTGCTACGCCCTTTCAGTATGCGTGCAACTTTTTAGAATTACAGTACATAATATATTAATTCCATTCCAGCGGCTCACACTGGCACGCACGGTGGACTCGAACCCAAATTAATAAATACAAAAATTTAGGACTCATCGATAATGCCCTGTATATACATGGAACGGGATAACTTAAAAGTTCGGGCTATTTTCTGCTTCAAAGAATCCAACATGTCCTTCAAAATGTGTGGCTCGACCAAGTATGCATCACTGTGCACAGAATTGGCAGCAATTACTTGACTGATCAGTGATTCCATCTGAGTCTACAAGAAAGTTTCCTATAAGTAAAAGTCATTGGCGAGTGCAGCATCTCTGCGCAACTTCATTTCTGCAATTTCTGCATCAATTCTCGATAAGCGCTTGGCCTGAATTCCTAATTGCTTTTCTGTGCGCTCGAGTTCTTGAGACTCGAACTACATCTTTTTATAAAAATCCTGTCATTCCTTCTCAATAGCGTCAATGTCCTTCTTCAGTTGAATATTTCGGCCAATTTCTTCATCCAAGGAGCGACTTTTCTGAAAAAGTTCTCACGATACTCTCTTTAAGTCCGTTGTGACTTGGGTAGCTAAGTCCACCATTTATTGGACTTTCTGCTCCACCAGAGCCAGATCCGCACGTGTGGTCTCGAGAAGGTTGCCCAAAGCTATCATGGCGTCTTCCTTGTCAATCACAGTCTGCTTCAATTGACTAATCTCATCATCACAAGCTGCAATGATGGAGTCTTTCTCTTTCAACTCTGCTTGAAGAGATCGAATCTAGTCTTCATAAGAAGTGGCTTCAGCTTTGGTTGTAAGCACTTCATCTTGAAGGGGCACAATATCGGCTTCCAGTATGTCCACCTTGGCTTGATACTACTGCCAGAGGGAGTGTTGGGCCACTTGAAGGTGATGGGGAAGATGGGTGGAGAGATGGATGAGGTAATTATCGATCTGAGCTAGTTGGGCCAATGAATCAGGGATGAGAAAAATGGAGATTGGCTGAGAAGGGTTAGCGGAAACAATGGCAGAGGACAGGGCGGGGGGATAATCAGGGGAGGATGGAAGAGGATGGGCTGCTGAATGACCTGGGGAGGAAGGAAGGCTAGGTGGCAATGGCACCTTGGATGGAGACAGAGGTAGAGGTGGGTTTTGGGATGAAGAAAGCAGAGCAAGAGTTGTTACCACGAGAGTCGAGTCATCCGGTTGTGTAGTCTCCTTCTCAGGTTGTGGAGTATTGATGAGTTGTGCAATTTCCGTGACCGTATGGAGCGCGGACTCTTGTGGATGGAGCTCAGGTGGCACGACCGTATGAATAGGGTGAACTTCGTCAATAACATTGTCAGGATTAGCTTGATCTGGAGGGGGTGATGGGGCAGAAAAATTATGGGTCGACGAAGCAGTGTCTTGCACTTGCATGGTGGAGGACGACAAGGCTTTACTATGAGAGGGGCTCAATTTGCAACGTTTCCCTAGGAATAATTGCAAGAGATCCGCATCGTTGCTTTGTACAGACTCCTCATGAAAGAGAAGAGTGTTGAATGGTGGTGGTTGCTCTGCCTGAATCGCCAGAAGGAGGAAATTCAGGAGATGCGACAAGCGGGTTTGAGGGATCTCGTTCTTGGCCAATTGGCGAGAAATGGCCTGGCATTCCCGATGAATGCACCGGAAAAAGAAGGAAGCAAGATTAACTGTTTCTCTCACTGTGGTATCCATCATAGAGTAGAAGGGGTGAGAAATGCCATATGTGCATGTTTGGAGATTAAGGGTAGCGGCAAGGAATTGGAGTGCAGTGCGCTCTGGTTCAGGACGACACAAGATGGGCGAACTCATTGGAAGAATGGCGTGCGAATAGTGCTTTCATCGTGGACATCGTTAAGAGAGGTCCATCTACCAAACCTTCCTGAGGGAGATGGAATCCCTCAACGGCAATATTCAAGGTGACTACTACATGTGGGTTAAGGCAAGCTAATGGCCAGCAAGGTTCAGTACCAGGTGTAGCGGCAATAACAAATATGATTTGCGCAAAGAAAGGATGGCACTCCACTGAATGCCAGGTCAATTCAACGAATGCCAAAAGGTCACGAACACGCAAGAACTCGCTCACTTTCGGAGCGAGACCAATACAAAAGGTAACAGTATTAGCCAGAGCTTCCATGGCGAAGACGAAAACACACAAAGACACTGTAACACAGAGTACACAAGCACACAAAGATGCAATAGCAAACAACAACATGAAGAATAGGATTAAGTAGAAACACTGAAGGAATCATGCAGAAAGAAACATAATCATCATGTAGTATTGGAAAATATAGACATAATGGTGACATGCATGCATTAACATAATCGGAGACACAGAAGGTGGCTACTAATCATGGTTAGGTAAGAAAACTGAAATATTACGGTCAGTCGATCAACCAAAATACACAGATAGAAAGGAATGTCGAGTCAAAATAGGGGGAAACAATGGGTGAAAAATAAAAATACCGATCAAGCATCATGAGGACGGAGGCGGGGGATAATAGGGACAAAGCTTTGATCCATTGATCGCCTTAGGGAGAAGGGTACCAGTTAAAGTGGATAACCAGAAATTCACTGGTCCCACTTGCTCGGCAATACGGTAGGGACCAAACCAGCGTAGTTTAAACTTTCCTACGGATCTATTAGATTTAGCATTATAAAAGAGCACTAATTGATTTATTGTAAAAATGAGGGTTTTAAGGAAACGATCGTGGGTTCTTGCTTGTCTGAGCTGAACTTCCTACAGTAGCACAAAACTCTCGAGACACTGTTCATCCAGAAACCGTAAAGCATCCAATCCAAAAGGGAATGATTCTGCGGGTAGTAACTTCTATTCTAATGCCACTCGCAGACTAGGAACCACCAGTTCCATAGGGGCAATCGCTTCCAAACCATATGCCAACTTGAAGGGAGTTGTTCCGGTCGCCACTTTATATGTTGTACGGTAAGCCCAATATAATACCGCAGGTAGGAATTGATCCCATCTCTCCGGCAATCCAAGACTAGTTTTTTTAAGATGTTCAACAGAGATTTGTTTGTGCTCTCTGCGATTCCATTATATATAACACATCTTAGTAGCACTCCCGAGTGATCCATATACTATAACTGCCCTACAATGAGTCGGAATCATCGACTATACATGGCCAGTTTCTGTCGAGCAGTAGGAGAGGTCGTATCGGGAGGACATCCACTGGTCAAGAAAAGCATCAAAGTATCATAGTAGGAGGAGGTTACCGGCATTTCTTGTTGATCGTCCTATACAATCTTAGTTGCATAGATAGCGGGTGTGGTATCATCAACTCCTTCGTGAAGTTCACCGGAATCCAAACGAGATAAAAAGTCAGCAAGCACGTGTACGGACCTTGGTCTATGTACTACTGAATAATCAAACTCTTGGAGCAACAATACCCATCTTGCTAACCTTGCTCCTAGATGCTATTGGCGAACAAGGTACACCAAGGTTACATGATCGACATGGAAGGAAGCGACATCCCTGTAAATAATGCCGGAATTTCTTCACCGAATATACTAATCCGAGACATTCACGTTCGGTGACTGAATAATTGTGCTCTACCGGAGCTAATCTGCGACTCGCATAATACACTGGATGGAATCATTTCTCCGTTTGCTGCATTAGCACGCTGCCAATTGCAATGTCGGATGCATCCAGAAAGACGTGAAATGGGAGTTCCTCTTCTCCGATCAATATCTTTAGTTATCTCTAAAACCTTTGCAATCCAAAATGGTCTAGTAGCCTCATCACCATCAGCAAGTACTGCAATAAGTGTTCCAACATTTATCTCTATTAAATTTCCTTGCCATCTTGCTTCTACCTGTTTTGTCATCCTTGGGCCTACATAAATATTTCTTTCTGGTGGATGTATAAAACTTTGAAGTGCATCTGCATTACATGCTTGGGCCACATTCACTAATCTTTGTGTATAAAAATCCCATGTGAATGGAACATCAACTCGCCAATGACCTACAATCGTATACTGTATAATCTCTTCTTGATGATTGAAAAAGTCCTCCCACCAAGATACATCTTGATCTCCAGCATATTTTTTTGCATGCTCAATATGTCTCTTCTTTTCAATGAGTGCATGCATCCAGCTTTTACTTTGATCAAGCACATTTCCACATCTTTCTGTATTGTTTTTATCTTCATATGGTGATTGTTCTGCACCATACACAGACAAATTAGGAACCTGCAATAAGAATCTGCATCCCTCTTTAGGCTCCCACCTAGGAGAAGATGAATACTGCTTTGCAAATAAAAGGGTTATTTCATCAACCCTCCTCATCAAGAATACATGGTTGAAACTAATATTGTGCAATGGAGCCAAAACCTTAGCACTGTTATCAAGGCCCATTGAGCAAAAGTGCTTAAAGTTATTAATCTGTGTGAGGTGTTGAACTTCTGGTTTTGGAGTATATGCTTTTGAAATCAGCTCAGATAAAATCAGAAGAGTAAAATCATTGTTACGTGCCAACTTCTTAGAGAACGTACTGGACATTTGATGCCCAACCAAAAGGAAATTTACCTTAACCTTCTGAAATACCTGTTTATCAACAAGCATGCTTAATAATCCAAAGATTGTAGAATTTTTATTCTCTCTTGCAGTATTATCAAGTTGCAAATCTAGAGTTGGTGGCAAAAGACCCTTCCATGATTGCAAAACCCGATGAATGACAGTAACTGTAAGGTTTGGATCATTATGCACATTCGGATATGTCAAGAAAACCTAGGACATTACAGTTCCATTGTATACCAAAGCACCAACCAAATGCATTTGCACAAGGATTTCATGTGCAATGTCCTTAGGGATGCGATAAAAATGTGGCAAACGAGTTTTCTTTTATCCATACCATCGATCAACAAACACATATAATGCTCCGGATTTCTGAGTGCTTTACTTCGATGATGAATTGCTTTCTTTCTCTCTAAAGCTTGACTCTCACGATGGTTGTTAAGAAGGTTTTTAAAATTATCCTTTTCTTGTGGTGTTGTAGCCCCCTTTGCCATGTTTTTCAAAGTGGCGCAAACTGAACATTCACCCATTCTAACTTTACAAGGAATAGACACATTGTTAAACTCTTGCTTCCATAATCGAGTAAAGTGACGATACAACACATACTTCTCATTTCTATTTTCCATGTCTTCTCTATGTATATGAAATACCTCTAGACGATTAAAGTTATCTGACAAGTGCAACCTTCGAGTTGTAGGCATAACCTCACAATGCAAGCTAAAATAGTTCATCATCCAATTCATTGCATGACGTCCAACAGATCCTTTGGTCCCAACATGGAACGTATCCAAAATGAGATCCCCATTCATAAGCCCCTATTGAACCCTATGTATTCTAAAATTTCCCACACCCATTGCAATTTTAAATGAAACCCTACAATATCGCATCCCTTGACTAAAGAAATATTCAAAAGCAACACGTGTTACTGACATGTTATCCTCAATCATTTGCATGTGAGAAACAAGGTATATATCTTGCCTTTCACTATCTAAATGGAGGAATTTCTCTCTTAGGTGCTTTAGTTTCTTCATTCCTAAATTGTAAAAACATTTCAAACCACAACAATGCTTCACAATATCCAATGCAATCTGTATGTCTGAAGTAAGAAATTTAAATCTTTTTTGACTTACTTCACGAGGCCTTCTTTTAAAATGTAGATTGAGGTGCTTTGCCTTTCCTTTGCTCCACATGCACTTGAGTCAGAAGGGAGATCAATGGTTGGATCAGATGGGAGATCAAGAGGTGCATTTGGTTGAGCAGCATTGCACTGTGAATTGGATAACTTAAATGACTCAACAGAAAACATACAATCATCACCACGTTCTAAACCATAGGGATCATCACTTATGAGGAAAGGTTCAACTGAGAACAATGAATCCGAACTGTATCAATATGAGCACAGGAAGCTGATGCCCAAGCATCCACTAAAAAGATTGAGCCCATTTTTCACTCAGTTCAAAGAAGACTGAAGATGAAGTACCTTTTTAAATTAGTAGAAGTCCGAGATCAAGTGAAGATGTCACATCAAATGTCACATCAAGTAGATATGAAATCAAAAGTTCATTAAAGTACATTAAAGTGCATTAAATATCAAATTACATTAAAGTACTTAAAGCGTAAAATTAAAGTACTTAATTACTCAGATATACACGACTGATGTTTTCAAACTAATACATTATGCCAACACAACGGAAGATGACAACCCCTGTAAAGGCAAAGGGTAAGCAGTGCATGCAGAAGAAGCTATTGAAGAAAAAGAAGAGAATTGCTAATGAGGAGTCTTCTGAGTCAAGCTCTAGCTCTGAGGATATTATTGTTGCACCTGGTGGGGAGCTTGCTTCGGGTATTCTTAGTACTGAGCAGAACAAGATGAGGGAGGACATAGCGAAGAAAAGTTGTGAAGAAGGGGTACTTGTTCCACCTGCCAATCAATATCATCCATAGGCCACCAATGGATCCAGTCACAGGGAGGAGGCCCCTTGAGATAAGGGAGCCACACAATTTGCACGTGCAGAATCTTAAGAAGAAAATGAAGATAAATCCTCATGCTACTGTTGTGCCTTTCGTTGTCATGGTGGATCAGAATGAGTGGAGCTCCGTGGAGGAGTTCAATGAGGGTCTGTTTGAGGATTATACATATTATGTTATTGGTGGTCCACACTCTGCAGAGGCCCCCAACCAGCTAGTGAAGGAGCACCCCACCACATTCTTCTTTAGGTATGCAGAGTGCAAAATATATGTTGGTCTTACAACTGAGGAAGCCAAGCAAGAAACAATGATAATGACTACATGCAAAAAATGTCCTCCATAGAGAGAACTCGGTCCTTCCACCATGAATACGAAGATTGTCTCATGAAGGAGGCTAGAAGAATACATCCCAATCTACGAAAGCAATGCCTTATTGAGGTTGGCATTACACTGGATAAAAATAGAAAGTCTGATGCTTTGAGAAAATTTGATCCATGGTTTCAACTTGCATTCAAAACAGGTGAGATTTGGGATCTGCAAGATAAGATTTTCACAATGTGGGAGAACAAGGAGATCAAGGGCTAGAAGCAACAGAAGTCGAGGCGAGACCCACAGGTTGATCTGAAGGGAAAGGGAAGGAAAGTTGACCTTTGAATTGAAGAGGCTCCTGAGGGCATGAAGCTGACACCATGGAGAGCCCTTGAAGGAATCAAAGATGATACATTGATTATATCAACTTTGTCAAGGGTAATCTCCAAGGAGTTAAGCTTGGAGGAGATGGTGACCGAGCTAAATAAGTATGTATGTTATTCTCAGATCCTTTTTCCCTCCTCCCATGTTTCGTCAGGGAGCATTGCAATGAGAATGGGATCTCCAAAGTGCTCATGTTCCCAGTCGTTACCAAGAGACTTCGTCATGTAGCTGGGGACAGGACATTGGTTAACCCCTATCAGAAGCCACAAAAGCTCATAATGAGATTGATTCAACTATTCTCTAATGATGATGATTGGGTCCTAGACCTTTTTTCTAGCACAGGTAATTTCAATTGTAACGTTTCTCATTAGCTATGATGTTGATTGGCCTCTAAGTGGTTTTTTTCTGTTTCAAGAACGACTCTGGCTTGCTCCTTAAAGATGTTCAGGCACTGCATAGCTGTGGAGAAGGATGATGCTCAAGTGAGCTTCATTAGAATGAGAATCAATGGGTTGAATGAATGCCCAGATGAAGACCAAGAGGTTGGAAGAAAGCACATTGCAGACACAGAGAGATTCCAACCCGCTTCAAGGGAGCCTATTCCCCCACTTGCAGATGAACCGAGAGACATGGCTGACCTTGAAGATCCAATCTTGGAGCAAGAGAGGCAAGAGATGTGTTCTAATGTTCCAAAGGATCCCATTATACATGAGCCTGAGGAAACCTATGATCAGCTTCTATTGTAGAGTCTTATTATTCTTGTAAAACATACATGAAATGTAAACATCATTTTAATAGAAATATAATGCCGAGTTCTGCTTCCACTTTGTGCAAAGCTAGACTTATCTTGAGCATTACTCTGATGAATGTGTGAATGTTTCTTAATATAATTTTTTTGACTATAATCTTCTCTTGAGAATGCTTTTGTGATATTTATTTCATATGCTATGAATATGGCCCAACATCCAATGAGTATCTTAACTATACAAAGGGATGATCTTAATTGCCTTGTTAAAATGTTGGACTTTTGCAACACATGTACTGCGACTTTCGAGTAGCTTTTAATCAGCTATAGTTTGTGCTTGTTTAGGTTCTAGATGTAATGAAGGAGTTGTCCCAATTCTTACTTGTACCTTCAACTCTAATCTCTTATGTCAAAGATCATGATGTGGGATTCTTGATCATGCTGAACAGCTAGTTTTCATGGCACCAAGTATTTTAACATATCTATCTTGACTACTTGGGTTATAGGATCAAGCTTCTACTCAATATTTACAAGCAAGAACAAGTGATGCTTTCTGGATATTGTGAATTGACCGCTTTATTGCTTGATATCATGGTCTTTAGGTAAAAAGAAATAGAGAACATGTCTTTGTTCTCCTTTGCTGTGACTCAGTGTTTTAGTATCTTGTCAAAAATAGAGATCTTTTGGTCTTAGGTTCTATCTCTACACATCTTTAAAAAAGTCAAAATTACCACTAATCAGAGTGAAGCTTGTAAGTAGCGAATTCATTGATGATACATATAAATATTATGAAATTTATCTACTCAACCCTATATGTGATATTCCTCTAGGAGGAATTTAGCTAAGTTCAATCAAGCTAGCAATATTAAGCATTTGAAGGTGTTTGAATCAACCCAAAATAGGAAGCCTCTTTGTCTAGTCTATTTGCAAACGTATATGTTTTGGATCAATCATTTCTCATTGATGATTTAAAGCACTTAGTGTATTTTATTGTACCAATCTTAAGCCCATAAGGTACATTTGATTCCCTAAGAGTGAAAGGGTTGGTCCTATGCTTGTTACCTAGACCAAACTTCAACATTTGTGACCACATGTTTCTACTACATGAAGCTACTCCAAGTATTCACAAAATCTCTATTCCTCCTCTCTCTGTAGTGTGTACGTTGACATATTTTGTAGGTCCTATGCAAAGTACTATGTGAAATGTCTAGAGCTCAGATTTTTGCTATGAGGGTATTGGCGTGGAGCTCTAGAAAAGGATAATCTATTGTCATGCATTAAAATCACATCACTTCATGGAGATTTATAGTATCACACAAACATCCCAAGGAAGAAGAAGAAGCTTGGATCACAAAAATATTGAATATATTACCAAGTGAATGTACAAAGTGTTGGAGTTAGACGTCTACGAAAGCACACAAATAGCACAAAGAAGAAGAAGAAGCTTGGAGCACAACACACAATACCCAATGTATTACTAGAGAATGTACAAAAATAAGTAGCCCATTAGGGCAATAGGCATATATAGAAGCCGGGGGAAAAAACCTCCTAAAGAGGGAAAAAAGTGCCCTGATGGTCCTAGTGTGTTCACACACATCACTACCTAAATATATCAAAAAATCCCCCTTGGGAGTGATGTGGTGAACAACGAGCTGGCACTCATGTATAAAGTAGTGCCAAGCTATGTGGAAATCACTCCACAAAAGGAAGTAAGCCCAAAGCTTTGCAAAAAGCTTCAAACTTCTCCCTAGGTAGAGCCTTCATGAAAAGGTCTACAATGTTCTTCTGCATGGGCACATATGCCAAGCTGATCTCCCCATCAGAGAACCTCTCCCTGAAATAATGATAATGCACCTCAATGTGCTTAGTGCAAGCATGGAACACAGGATTCCTCGTAACTGTCAATGCACTCTGACTGTCAGTGAAGATGGTGGTGGCAGAAGACTGACCAACACCCAAATCAACCATAAGGCATCTGAGCAACACACACTCAATAGTCGCTGTGAAAATTGCCCTATACTCAACCTCACAACTAGAAGTCACCACAATAGGCTGCTTCTTGCTCAACCAAGATATACATGAGCTACCAAGCATGAAGCAAAAGCCACTAGTGGACACACGAGTGTCATAGCAACCAGCCCAATCAGAGTCAAGAAAAGCATGCAAATGGGGTGATAGTGATCCCCCCTTGGGATAAAACAACCCAAGTAGCCAAGTACCACTCAAGTAGCAAAAGATGAACTTAACTGCATGCCAATGCTTGACTCCTAGGAAATGCATAAACCTACTCATCTATGAGACAACAAACTGAATATCTGGCCGAGTAATTCATAAGTAAATCAAGCATCCAACAGCTTGCTGATAGAGAACAACATCAAATGCATCTCCAGCATCATGAACACTCAATCGTAAACCAATTTCCATAGGAGTGGCAATAGGTTTACAATCTTTAAGGCCAAAATGTTGCAATAATGTGTCAATATATCTCGTTTGACACAAAGCCATTCCACCATCAACGTGCATAAACTGAATGCCCAAATAATGATGCAAATGCCCCAAATCAGACATGTCAAATGAGGCATGCAAAGCAGCCTTAAAATCAGCAATATGCTTCTCAATAGGACTAGTGAGCAGCATGTCATCAACATAGACAACAATGATCAGAAGCACATCATTAGCACGCTTAACATATAAGGTGCTTTCAGTTGGACTGTTTGCAAAACCATGTGCAATTAGATAGGCATGTATCTTCTCATACCAAGCATGTTATGCTTGCTTTAAACCATATAATGCGTTCTTTAACCTACACACCTGCTTTTTCTGCCCTTTCTACATAAAGCCACATGGCTGAAAAACATACACTTCTTCATGCAAGTCACCATTTAGAAATGTTGGTTTAATGTTCAGCTTATGTACATTCCAACCATGATGGGCTCCAAGTGCATAGATGCTCCGAACAGTAGTCATACGATATGTCGGTACAAATGTCTCATCAAAATCAATGCCTCTTTCCTAAGCATAACTCTTTGCAACAAGCCTAGCCTTATACCTGTCAATTGTTCCATTAGGCTTACGCTTCAGCTTCTAAACCCACTTAGTGCCAATGGCCTTCTTGCCAGAAGGAAAGTCACACAAAGACCAAGTACCGTTCTTCATTATAGCATCATATTCAGATTGCATAGTAGCAATCCAATTTTTTGAATTTTTTGCTTCATCAAACGAAACAGGCTCATTCTCATCACAGAGACTAGATGCAGCCATAACATAGAAATCTGATGCAAACAAGGCAGTATGAGAGCTTGAACGAGTACAATATTACAGAGGTGCATCTAATTTGTTGTCACGCAAAGTCTGCACCAGCCATTTTGGCATAGTTTTTGCCTACTCAATATCAGCTCTCTCATCAATAAGTGCATCATGTAAATCTGCATCAGAAGTGGAATGATCTGCATCATCACTTGAAACCTGCAAAGGCTAAGAAGTTGCCTCATTAGGACCAGCACTAGAGTGTCCACCTGTAAAAAGAGGCAGCAAAGTATCATACATGTCTTTGGAGCT
Organism: Ceratopteris richardii; assembly: GCA_020310875.1. Lineage (NCBI taxonomy): Eukaryota > Viridiplantae > Streptophyta > Polypodiopsida > Polypodiales > Pteridaceae > Ceratopteris > Ceratopteris richardii. Next base: position 63,452,323 of record CM035434.1, read on the forward strand.
AACAGATGTCTCCTTAGTACATGAAAGCATTGGCTGAATAGCATCTTCCACAAAAACAACATCACGGCTAACTAGAATTCGTTTAGTCTGTGGATGATACAGATGATAGCCTTCACTTTCAGAACTGTACCCAACAAAAATACATTTTATTGCTTTATCATCCAATTTTCTATAATTGTTCAGACACTAATGCATATGCCAGACAACCAAAAACACGCAGATGAGCAATAGATGGTTTGCGATCATGCCAAGCCTCATATGGATTGATAGACTGTAGTGCTTTAGTGGGACACTTGTTAAAAACATATGCTGCACACATGACAGCCTCAAGCCAAAAACTATGTGGTAAAGCCTGACTCTTGACCATACACCTCGCCATCTCCATGAGTGACCTGTTCTTTTGTTCATTAAATCCATTCTGTTCAGGTATATACGGCATTGTACATTGGTGTTTTATCCTAGATTAGCCGTAAATGCATTAAAATGAGAAGACATATATTCCTCCCCTTGATTAGAACGAAGGGTGCCCATTTTACATGTTGACAGATTTTTATCCAAAACCAAAAAGTGTTTGAAGCACATGAACACTTCCGACTTTGCTTTCAATGGATATGACCATGCATGCCTAGAAAAATCATCAATGAAAGTCGCAAAGTAAAGATAATTTCCAAAAGAAGGTGTTTGCATAGGACCACAGACATCACTATGTACAAGCTGCAATTTCTGAGTTCCCAAACCATAAGCAATCCAATGGCAATCAATATGAAATTGACTTTGATTGAATGTAATTGAGTACAAGATGCACTCTTATACAAGCCTGTAGTGGGCTTTTTGAATTATGCCACTAACATAAGGCCAAACCTAGCATATACAGTTGGTGAGCTACTTGAGATAAACACATACCTAGAGTCCCTCACTTACTTGAAGCTAAGAGAGTGCTCAGATATCTCAAAGGAACTTTGAATTGAAGGCCTTTTCTATCCTCTTGAAGATGATTTGTTGGTGAAATGGCATAGACATCCATAGTGGGTTGGATCCAAAAAGATAGGAGAGGTACATGTGTATACGAATGATGCTAAGAAAAAAAGGTCCTCTCAAGGATGTCAAAGAAGCAAAAAAAGTTTCCCTATCCTCAATAGAAGTTGATTACAAAGCATTAGCACAAGTAAATTATGGACTTATGTGCCTCACAAAGCTTACTGTTGAATTGAATCTCCTAGTCAACCAATTTCCAATCATGCGTGAAAACATGAATATTGTATACCTATCTACCAATCCTATGTTCCAAGATAGGTGAAAGCATCTAGAGGTACACTATCACTACATCAGAGTATTGACTTTGGCTATGGAGGTGAAATTCCAACTCATAAGTAAGAAGCATTAGTATGATGACATGTTTACCAAAGCATTGGACTCAACCAAGCCAATGAATTATAGAAAAGGCATTGTAATGATGGAACTTGGATGAAGAATTCAAGCTTGAAACTTTAAGGGGAGTGTAAGAAATGAAGCTCCAACTTTCGGAGCATATGAAGCAAGTCTCTTGTTGACACTTGGAGCATTATGAAGCAAGGGGAAAAGCACTAGAACTCTTGCATTCAATTCGACTTTCAATCCTCTCATATCTCTCAATTAGTTACCTGTCACACTTAGGTGTGATGAATCCTATTTTTTTAGTAGAGAATCCTACCATCTAGGGAATCTTTTTCAAGTTGTATCTACACTCCAAGATTTTTGACTTGATGTGATCACATGTATGTTGTCGCTTTAGGGGTTTGAATAAGGTAGTAGGCCCCTTCCTAAGCAAGTCCCCTACTTGCTTGAGTATTTTCTTCCTACTTTAGGTAGCCAAAGCTCACTCTCTGTTTTGGTAGTCAAGGAGTTAGATAGCCCTATCTCCTCCTCTTATGCTATCCATTTGTTGTAATTTTTGGCTTGTCATAAAGACAATATAGTGTTCTAAAGTTCTTTTAGATCTCCTCTCCTAACTCTACATATTCTAGAAGAAACTCACTTTAGAGTGAAAATGAGTTTCTATGTGTGTGTGTCTAGTGGAAGAAATGAGTAGTCTATCTTGGTGGCATTGTCTCTCATAGTAGAACAAAGTCTTTTGACTTACATACTTGCATGAGTTAGCAAAATCTCTTGGGTTCATTCCATAGGAACTCAAAGAAACATTGAATTGAGTAAATAGAAGTATGTATGGGTACATCTATGAGACCATTAAAGCTTCAAGGTAAATAGAGAAGTTTAGCATTCTCCCTTTAATATATACATACATAGATACATACATATTGAGAAGGGGAACTCAACAAACGGCCTCTAACACTCCTTTAGTACTCAAGCCCATAAGAAAATATGGATATGATGGAGAGGAGGGGTTCTTGCATCCTTAAACATTCACTACAAACATAAGAACACTACACAAAGGGCACACTTAGGGTACAATGTCATGGAAATTCCATCTCCACCATTTTTCTATTTAATTTGTGGGAAGGAAGATTATGTAGCATCAATCATACAGAGATACATAGATGTAACAAGTGAAGATATCCCATGGATTATCGACTTGGATTGAAAAGCTAAAGGTTTTGGAATGAAGGAGTGAAGTTTGAAAGGACTTTAGTGGATTGGAGTAGAAAGAGCAACGAAGGTTCTCACACCATCAAGTGGCACATCCATTAAGGAATTTAGAGGTTCGCTTTCATTTGAGAGGACATATAGAATAGTAAAGCAGCAATCAAAAAGGGTATGGATGCTAACTGATATAAAAAGAAATAATTATGCATGTTAAATGAGGAGAACGGAGAATAGGGAACGTAGAGAAAAGGTGAACAAGATGTTAAGAATATAAGATGTGGAAAAGAGAAGAGCAAGAATAGGGTGCATAGAGAAAAGGGGTGCTCATGTAAATGGCTTTTTTTACCTCAATGAGGGAGAAGAGCTTGAAGTGGATCTTATTCTTTGATCTCTCAAACTTGGGTGCGAAGGGGTTTGGTAACGATTTAAAGAAGGATAAGATTGAAAGACGTGCATTTTGTTCCAGAGTAATCATTGGGAGATGATCACAAAGGAAGGCATCTTAATGCCTAGATTTTGTAGGAAAGAGAGCATTATTATGGTTCGGATGCTTGGAGGGCTGCTTGAGAATCAGGAGATGAAGCGATCAAGGAGGGACTTTGATGAGCATCTGAATAAAACAAGGACTAGAGTAGGGGACTTGGTATGTCAATATTGGCAAAAGGGTTCTATGTATTTCTCAAACAAACTCATGGACGCTTTTTAATATAATGCACCTCAATCATCCTCAACAACTTAGTAGGGTGCTCATACTACACATATAAATGCTCTTTGGCTATGTCTATCGGAGAAGAATCATTAAGATTTTGAGAGGATCCAATTTCGGTGCACATATTAGATGTTAATTTGCATTTTTGACCAATTTATAGTAGATTGGAGTTTAATCTCGCAAAAGGGCATGTAGGAATGGTACTGGAAAAAGATGTGAGCTAGAAAAGACATGAGAGGACTTCAAGTACAGAACACTATAAGCAAAAAGATTAGAGTAGATGATTGTGGTGAGTGTGTGTCTTGTAGACATGGGTATTGCTGATGAAAAACTCTTACACTATATGAAGATGGCTTAATATATGATGTGAATCAGGGAAAATGGCTTACTAGAGAAAGGGAAATTTCTATTTTTCATAGCACACATTCTAGATAGAATAAGAGGGAGTTTTCGTTCTTTGGAGCAGGGAAAATCTTTTGTCGTTCTTCCAAGAATTTTTGTTGCTTCAAAGTCAAATCAAGAAAGTATTTGAGATCAGACTTTTCTCTTCTTTAGAATTGGTAGAGTCAAGAGATATCAAAAAGAAAGAAGTGATAGGGAAATCGATGATTTCATGGTCTAGTAGGCTACAAGCCATGATGCTCAAGAGTACAAGACAAGAACACAATGATTTGTTACTGGCATTAAGAAGAGCTTCACTTTAGATTGTTCTTTAAATTGATTCTACAAAGAGTTCGAAATCTAATGAGCTACTCTTTAGGGAGATTATTGTGGAAAATGGCTAATTTGTGCTAATGTACTATGTCATGTGATGTGACTTTGAATGTAGAAATAATGAACAAGTAAAAACGGCTATTGTAAAATGCAACATTTCTAAGTCAAGATAAGTATGCATGTGCTTTTCCCTGCATTCAAAATTGTATTTGTGACAAAACAATGTCTTTGTTTACGTTGAGGTGATTTGAATGATTGTTTTTATTTTGATTGGTTCTAACAATAGATTAGTAGTCTTACATTACTTCCTTTAGCACCTCATAGACGAGTGGTTTCATATAAGAAGGCATGACAAAAACCTATTCTCCAAAAGTGTAAGGGTGTGTTCATGATGCTTACATGAAACAGGAGCCAAAATATCTAACAAATGTATAGCATCTTTTCCCGAATTCAGAAATTTATTTCTTTGATTAAATATTGAAATGAACATGGCAATACTTTAGCTCATATGTGTGATGAGACATGCAATTCAAATCAAATAGATTACTTATGTGCTACCACTTTGCATCAAACTAAAAAAATCAATCGAATTTGCATTGATGTATAGAGTTATATAAGGTCGCTATGGCCTTAAGTTTAGAGAATAAAGTTCTTTTGCTACCATTTATCTAATTTTGGGAAGTTTCTCAATGCTTCTAGGACATGCTTGATGTACAGGGCCTGCACAAGTTTGTCTAGGGATCTAGATTGCTATAGTCGACCTATGTGTAAAAATTGACAAGTCTCTCATAGAAGTGACTTTTGATATGGAAATTGTTATCATTGTTTTGAAGCACAAGATAGGAAGTTTGAAGTTATTTAATCTCTCTGTGAATTTTTCAAATTAAGAGTTTTTTTATGTTCTTATCAGTTTTGAACCTAATCACTGAATTTTGAGCCATATTTCATGCTCTATAGCAAGAAAAGGTACATGATTTGACACTGTTATGACATTGGTTGCTATCATGAAACACACCACTATAGAAGTGTTTTGTGTATGTCACAAAAGATACTCTGATCTAAAGCTATAGAAACTTTTTTCTATGTGTTGAAGATGCAATAGTTTACAAGGTAACAAAACCAACATTCATACCATGACTTGGAATTCTAAACTAGAGGAATGCATACTACTTCCATAAAACACAACTTGAGAACTTGAATAAGGTTTCTTCGTTTCCTCTTTAGATTCTCGTTTCTTGGGTAATCCAAACGAGGATGGAGATATTAGTATGAGCCATAATATTAATATCTGCCTTCATCAAGGTTTAAGTTGGGACTTCTCCGAAGTGGCAACATTTGAGACTCACATTTCTATGTGCCTTTCGTATCCCTCATATTAGTCCTTCAGTTATTTTTAAAGGCCTATTTGACAAGGACATTGTTAGTTATTAAAAAATGTTCTCCATTTTTAGTTGAAGTGTTAATGGCTGCCAAGAACATTGTACATGTGCTCACGAACCTCCAATTTTTTTGGTTCATTTTTGGTCATGATTTCAACCTCCTTACAAAGAGCTCCACGACAATGGGTGATCCTTACTACCTCCTTAACACCCATATAAAATGAAAATGCTCTTCTGACATGGGCAATCCACACTATCCTCTTAGCATTCTCACTATTTTGGGCATTAACATTATTATATTGTGGATCTTGGGCCCAAAATTAATGACATATGCCCATTTGTCAAGAATATTTTTCGAAGGCATGAAAAGTCTATGGTGGGGCTCGAGCCTTTGGAATTTTTTCTAGACTCTTTCAAAAGGGAGATTCAATCAAGCTTAAATATTCTCATTTACAAAAATTACATACCCAACTCTATATTTATCTTA
>CM035434.1:63460691-63495691 GCA_020310875.1 Ceratopteris richardii
AATTGGGGAGCATACTAGGTGTATAATTCAAAAAAAATCTCTGTGGAGATTTATGTGAAACTCAACAACTGATTTGAGCTCATTTTGGCCTCCAAATGCACTATCATAACGATTGTTCATGCAACTTTATTCTTTTGTACCAAATGTATATACAATTTTGTATGTAAATATGTATGCATGTATATATATATTTATGTGTGCATTTAGGCATGTATGTGTGATGCATAATATATCTACTCCATTTTATATTTATGTGTGTGTATCTACATGATGTGTATATATCTGTATATATATTATGATCCTCGAAGCAAATTTTGAATTTGTGTTTGATTCCTAGTTTCAAATTGATTTTTGAATATATTCCATGCTTCACATGGCTTCTTGGTGTGCTGAATAAGAGCTAGAATACTATCAGAAGTGCTTGTAATAGAGTACAGAGTGCATCTGCATTCCTATGCTTCCGAGCAAATAAAAGGTCAGCATCGGGAGGGGTCATTTGATCAAGATCATTTGAATCAGGTGTTTCTTGGGGCTTATAGTCAATCCCAAGTACAATCTCGAGTAGCTCACAAGAGTCAAGGATAGAAGTGATCTTAAACTTCCACAAGGTGTAATTAGTACCATCAAGTGTACCTTCAATGAAGGCTGGTCGTCATATCTGCAATGTTTGCACGATCGACATAATTACTGCTCCGTTTTGTGTTCCACATCTACTCATGAGCCACCTTGATTTCCAATAGTAGATGATCACACACCACTTAACCTCTTCTCTCTTAAGTCGTTCAAAGACTTCTACAACTTCAACATTTTTGCTTCTGGAACACTCAAAACCTCCAAAGCTCAGATACCATGTAAGAAGTAGCCAAGAATAGTGATGCCACAGAATATGATCGATAGGTAGAGTAGTGAGAAGTAGAGCACACTAGCAATAATTTACACAAAAAGAGAGATAGAGAACTCAAATTCTCAAATTACCAACAATAATGTACATACAACAATGATACTCTCCACCCATGCGCTCCCACTGTGGAGCTTGAATGGTGTTCTAGATAGACTCTAGACAAAGGCCTTTATAGTGCTCATAGTCGAGATTTCACCACAGTAACTAGGGTGCCTAGTCCTATGATATAGGCATGATCACTAGGCTCACCTGATGCTATAATCTAGGCATAACTGTTGAGATCATTTGTAATTTGGAAAATACTCAATTACCTAACTGTCAAACTTGGTAAACCATCTCTCAAAAACCAAACTGAACCATTGAAATATCGGACCATGAGAGTCACCATAATTCTAGATTAGTGGACTAGTGAACTATCATACCTCCAAAATTTGGGTGGGGATGAAATCTACACCCTGCCTAGCATACTAACTAGACTCACATAGATCATCTAATACCTTTGCTCATCTCATGTAGACCTCATTACAAATGTCTGGATGCTCATAATGGCTTCTTCTCATAATGGGGGGCATACAACTTAGAGTAACATGGATCATTTGTGATCACGTGCGGGTGGATTATTGAGTATATCTAACATTTCTTGGTTAACATTTCAGGTTTGAAAACCTACTTCACTTCAATTCAAGCTAGCAAGAGGGAATTGATTCATAGTATATACAATTTTTCCACTTCATTTCATTACTCTAGTTCATTTCTCTTAGAATAAGGAATAAAAAGGAAGCGTACACTAGGATGGAACAAATGCTTGATGTAAGGGTTTGTAGAGTTGAAGATGCAACATTGTGGATACCTTGCGCCATTTAATTCAGGCCTCCCAATTTACTCATCATTTGGGCCAACACTCTCACTTCTCACCTTTGCAAGATCCTCCCTAGCCATGGAGGCCATAACCATGGCACACCTTCCCCCTAGTGAGGCAATTAAAAGAATTAATCGAGTGGTCAGTTGCCTCATCTTATCTATCTCATAGGGTCATACGCCCATTTTGAGCTATCGCTTTGTTTGATCACTGTGCATTGTGGTGATTATAGAAAGCTTGGGCTACATCCGTGTGTAGCAGATATCTTATCAATGTAAATGGGTATCCTTTGGTCAGTTGTGTCTCAATTGAAAAATACATTGTAATGCTTCAGGCACTTGTGTTTTTGCTTTCAAATGCTCAATATTTTTTTCTTAATGGTTATTGGTCTACTTGTAATATTCATTAAGTTATTTTTTATTCTATTGGAACGTCCTTAGTCATTATGGTTTTGTGATTTTCTCATCATTGTATTCTTCATTTCCAATTTTTCTCTCCGCGCACATGCATGTTAATGGGTATAATTCCTTAAGGAGGAACCTTCCTTGAATAGAAGGAGTCCAAGCGACTGTTTCTACACCTCTTTTGAAAAGAGGCCCTAGATTTTAGTTCTACTATTACTGATTCTCTTATTTTGGATATACCCATTTTGTTATGATCTCATGTAGAAAGAAAATGTTTGGAAATTCTTCCCAAATTAGTGACTTTGGTGTCTTTTGATATTTAGTAGGATATGAAGTAAATTATCAAGTAATGAAGAAGGCATTGACCACCATGGCACGACCAACCAAGTTAATCTGCATTCCCTTCTAATGCCCCAACTTTGTGTCTACCTTTGTAAGAACCCAATCCCACCTTTGACTCATTCTAACCTCCACTTGGAATCATTTCACATCCTTGGTCAATGAGGAATTGCAGTTGTTGCCTAAGAGTAGCTTTGAATGTGGTTAATTCTCGAGCTTGATGGCTTAGAACGCCTATTTAGAGAGCACTAATAAGTGTCTATGTAGTCTCAGTCTTTCTAGTAAGAAGGCATTCATGTCAACTGCAAACATTCTCATGATAATTTGTTCTTGGATATTCGAAAGCACAAGCCTTAAGATCAAGTCCAACTAGGCACAATGGTTAGCAAAGGACTCCACTCCATTGGTAGCAATAGGAAAAAGTAGAGGACCCAAGGGGAAACTTTTCCTATTCGAATGTTTCCATATATCTATTGCAATAATTATCCACTAATCTTGATTCCGGCTGCATCTTTCCCCATAGAGTGAAGACCATCTTAATAAATTGAGAGCTGCATCCGATGTCTTTTAATGATTGGAGAATAAAATCCCACTTGAGTATCCTTTATTAAATTGTACCTTGACGATTTAGTTGATCACGTAATTTGGATGGGGAGGGGTTCATGAATGGTGCAAATGTGCAAGAAAAATCATTCTTGGTAAATTCTTTCTCCTCTTCAACCTTCGAGTAGTTTTCTTGGGAAGGATTTTGACGTGTTTTTCAAGGGAAGCTTTTTCTTACGATCTACATTTTTCAATCCTTGAATCAATTGAAAGTGCGACTCTATAATGAAGGAGATCTTATCACTACAAAGACTCCCAATCACATAAAAGTTGGCAGGGGTACAACACCTATCACTTATTAATGAACAGAGCTCAAAATCCCACTAGACATAGGAATTAGATAATAATATTCCTAAGATCAGAGGAGGAAATTTCTTTGAATGATGAAGCATTCTCAAAATAATAAAAAACCTTTGCTACTATCAATAGTATCCACCTAGAATGCCTAAAGGCAACAAGAGATATTCCCTATTGACATCTTTCCATCTTACTACAAGGATTAGTATCTATCCTACTTGGGGATTGAGTCCTCACCCCACTCAAGAGATTTGAATAACCGAACCACATGAGCTTTGCTCCTCGACAAGAATTTGATCTTACTACTCATTTCTTAGGGTTTGAACTAATTCAAAGTGTGATTGTATAATACAGAGCATAATACCTTTGCAACACCAAGATCTCACACACGAACGGGTAGAACACAAGCAAGAGAAGATCAATTAGCACCTACTAGGAAGAAGAGAACCCAAAGGTCTCCTAAGGATAAAAACCATAGAGGCATCTCCATGAAGACAAAAAAAAAGTATTAGATAGTCCAATAAAGATAAAAAGTAGGAAAGCATGGCTTTAGAATCAAACAAAAAAAATTAGCTCGAATCGATGAACGCTTTTTTCATAGCATGTGCCAGGGAATATGCACTTTAGTTTTCATGTGCATATCAAGGGTTTCATATTTTGATAATCACAAAAGACCTAAACTTCCAAGTGTTCTTTATCAATGTAAAGCTCTTGATGATAACTTTCCAAATAAACCATAATTGTTTTTGCATTATCTGACCATTTTTGCCAATGTTGACCAAATTTCACCATTTATTGACTTTTTCTATTTCTGAAATTTTTGTGCCTCCCTTGTGGAAGGTTGATATTTTAACATTCAAGTGCCCTGGGCACCATGGACACACCTCAACCACATGGCTGGGATGCATGCCTTTACGGAAGTGGATTTTGACTTTCATGGAATCTTTTGATGTAAGCAACCTTCAGGTCAAGTGTTCCCATCTAGGTGTTTGGGCCCATCAAAAAAGTAATCTCGTATGGCCTTAGCACTATCTCTTCCCGAGCTCTACCTGAGTAGGCTATCCAGTTCTGTATTGTGGCAGTGCTAGGTGTCTGAACCCTCCTTGTGGGATATGGGAGATCGCATGGGTGCTCCATCTGCTTTTACTTGTGCCTTTCAATTACTTTAATCTAATGTGATGAGATTACGTTTAAGAATGAGATTTCTTTTAGAAAGGAAAAGATAGGAGGAATTTCTTTATAATGAAAATCCATTCCCAACTCAAGCTACCAACATATTTTGTGTGCACATTAGTTCAAAGGTTTTTTCTTTTGCCTTTCAATATTAGGAGCGAGGGTTCAACCATTCGTCTCTCGAATCCTTTGGTCGACCACTTCATGCCTGAATAGCAATGGGGTCCTCTATCGTAACTTGCTCTTCTGTTTAGTCTCCATTGATTTATTGAATACCAATAGAGACTTGTAGGCATGAATATATTCCTCTCGATGAGTTCTGGAAGCTATCTCTATCAGGATCTTTTTTATGCAACCACTTGATGATTGACAATGGGACTTGTCATCATAACTATGTCCATGCCTTAGAGTCTACTAGACATAATACAACCACTTGATGATTGAATGCCAATGGGCCTTCTCATCATGAATACATATTTCTTGGACCGTTTTTGGTCAGATGATGATGTGAGATTTCGGCCATAGATCTTTCTATTTGTTTGGATACTACTCAATGGCTGAACTGTAATACCGCATTTTGGTTATAAACTTGTTCCTCTCTCTGACCTTTGAGCCTTAATCACTATCGATAAATATTTGGAGTAGTTCATAGACGAATATGCAAACATGTTCCACTTCCTAATCTCCATTGAACTGAGTAGTAATGGATTCTAATAGTAAACATGTTCCTTTCTCTCACCTCTATGTGACTACCTCTATCAAAGCATATTCCATTAAAACACTCACTGATCAAATCATAATGTTTCCTTCTAGTTAAAAGCCTTTTCCCCTCTCAGTACAGATTTTTAAACGATTGCACATTCAGAAGTCGTTAACCTACATGTTGTTGTCTTATAGAATTTTAGATATCATTGGGTGAGCCACATGATGTTGAAAGAATAGTGTGGCTTTGTACCCATAGATGATTTCTCCTTAACCTGTCCTTGGTGGGCAAGTACCAATCGGGCCATCTATTCATAAACTTGCCTCTCCGAACTCCAATGGCAATATAATAATGGTTCTATCTAGCCACAAAACCATTCCTAGATTTGGTTTCTATTTGATAGAATTAACATAGCTTATGTGTTTTTGAATCTACTCCTCTTTCTTTCCTCTCAGCCACTACCACTATTGAATCCTGGAGAAGAAATCCTTCAACCTTATCTTCTTTCATTTTTCCACTTGAGCCACTGCCTCTATAGGATCATCATGTGGAGCACTCAACTGTTAAAAGTTAGGTCTCCATTATACTAAATTACTGACCTCCATTGTCACCATTCAAAGTAGCAGCTTCATGATCTTCAAGCAAAATCCCTCATAAACTTTCGATTTGTCAGAAAAATATCGGAATATCTCTCTCTCTCTGTACGTGCATGTGCATGCACACTTCACATTTACGATTTTAGAGGGATGCTTCAAGTAAACGATTGTGAAAGCAATGTCTTCTTCAACGCATGACTTCATCAACACGAACTCCTACAAAGAACAGTAGTATTTTCTTTCTCAAGCAGATTTTCTGTGCATCAAAATGTCTTGCCGCTGTCGGTAATTCTGTTTCATCTGTTCCGCCACATCTTCTTCTTGTCCTTGTTTTGACATACAAGCGACATGGACCGACGCGAGACTTCAACTGTTGTCCTTGTCTTCAAAGTACTCAGTAGAAAGTGGCATTGCATGTAATGTACATACTTCATAGATTCAACGTAACATTAAATGTGCGAGTCTGTAACTCTTTTCTCCTCTCCATCGACGTGTCTGTAACATCGACACGTCTGTAACTCTTTTCTCCTCTCGATCGACCTTACTTCTGTGCATCAAATAGTTTGTAACTCTTTTCTCCTCTCGATCGAAATGTTTGTAACATCAACAAGTCTGTAACTCTTTTCTCCTCTCGATCGACCTTACTTCTGTGCATCAAATAGTCTGTACCTCTTTTCTCCTCTCGATGGACATGTCTGTAACATCAACAGGTCTGTAACTCTTTTCTCCTCTCGATCGACATGTCTGTAACATCAACAAGTCTGTAACTCTTTTCTCCTCTCGATCGACCTTACTTATGTGCATCAAATGCTCCGATGCTGTCGCTATCTCTGTTTTACATACTTAAATAGATTGAACGTAACAACTGTGCATGTCTGTAACTCCTTTCTCCAGCGCTGTTTTATCATTTTCGCCGCATCTTCTAATTCTCTTTGTTGTAACATGCAAGCTACATAGAGTTTGATTGAAAAACGCCCACTGACTAACGCAAGATTTCTGTTACTGTTCTTGTCTTCAAAGAGGTTGATAGGAACTTGCGCATCATCTTTCCAACTCACAAACCATTTGATTGCAAAGATAAATAATGGTGTCGCGAATTATGAAAACTTTAACAATTCAGTTATGTGCGTTAAGAGGATCTGCAAAGCAGGCATGATGCATAGATTCAAGCAATCATAATAGCGTTGAAAGGCGTACTGTGCTATACTCATAGATATGCCAAATATGTATCTGGACAACTTCGTGATTGTCATATCTATAACTATAGAAGCATATACTTATGGGTGTATCTATAGAACAAAATAAGAAAATAAAATCCTAATAATGCTTCTAGGATCAGTTTTACTCGTTTAGTAGTACTACCAAAAGGGGGTGAGGAATTAACTACTCTCTCTTGCAAAAATCTTTATAATTATCTCTCTTCTCTTGTTCACCACAAGATATGAGGGGCATACCAAGCCTTGTACGAGCGCAAATACAAAGCGACAATTTAGTCTCAGCATTGGTATAAGCACCGGTGTAGAAGTTGGTGCAATAACATCGGTATAAGCATCAGTATATGCATCGGTGACTACCCACTACCACTAGTAAAAGAGTCGGTATTGGTTCTAGTATATTTTCTCTGGTATAGGCACTGGTATTTACCTTCAAGTCGATGGTATAAGCGATGGTGTACATGTCAATATCATACCAACACGTATAGCATGGCCTATATCGATGTTTATATTGATGGCGCGTTTTGATAGACCAAGAGCAAAAAGTCAAGACTCCACTCTATTTTGAAGTGCATACTATTATTGTCCAATTTAGGCACATATATTGTGCTCGTCCACCTGCATTGTGATCATCTTGAGCACACACACACACACAAATCTCTCTCTCTCTACACACACATGTCTCTCTTACATCTTGGTAAGTGATGCGTGCACTCTTTCAACCTCTCTCTTTCTCTATGTTTTTTCTTTCCAAATTTCTCTTTTCTTTCGTTTTACAGGAGCTTTTTGGCATCCATTCTCTAGAATTTAATGAGAGACAACATCAGTTGGGCTTTGACAAATAGAGAGAGAGAGAGAGGGGATGAAAGTGAGAGAGAGAGATGAAAGAGATAGAGAAAGAGAGAGAGACAAAGAGAGAGAAAGAGAGAGGGATAGAGATACATACACACATAGGTATTCATGTGTATGCATGCATACATATTACATTCACACATGCATATGCATACATACAAACACACAGACACATATACATACACACACATGCGTACACACACATACATACACATATGCATACACATACATATGCATATACATACACTCTCACATGCATACACATACACACATGTTCGTACACACACATACATACACATATACATACACGTACATATGCATACTCATACATATGCATACACATACACTTTCACATGCATACACACATAAGAGACAAACAAATACATACACACATACACACATTTTCATACATACACTTTTTCATGCATGATATGCACATATATACATACACACATAGACACACACACACTCACATACATATTACATACACACATGCATATTCATGCATATGCATGCATACATACACACATGTAAAAACACACACAACTACATACACACATGCATATGCATACATACATACACACACATATAGATACATTCATGCACACACGCACACATGCACACGCACACACACACACATGCACATACATCACATATGGACACACATATGCTTACATGCATATATACATGCACAAAAGACACACACACACACACACACACACACACACACATATATATATATATATATATATATATATATATATATATATATATATATATATATATATATATATATATATATACATATATATATATATATATATATATATATATATATATATATATATATATATATATATATATATATATACACACACACACACACATGCACATACATCACATATGGACACACATATGCTTACATGCATATATACATGCACAAAAGAGACACACATATACACACATAGACACACATACACATACACACACATGTACATAAACACATATGCATACACACATATACACATACACACACACACACATGCACACATATACAATGGCAACAAGGTGTGAATGGTTATATGGATGCCCAAGTTACTATTGGTATGGTTAGTGTGGTCTTTTAAGACATTTTGAACAGTCATACCGACATGGGGTTATGACCATTGGAATCGATAGCATCAATATGTCCCTCACATGTTGTAGTAGTTTTTAAAACTAATTTTATTTACTTTTACCTCTCCTCTTGCTATTCTCTCTCTCTCTCTCTCTCTCTCTCCCTCTCTCTCTCTCTCCCTTTCTATTTCCTCCCTATGCACACCTACACAACACATTTACACACACACACACATACATATACATATGTATGAATATACTTAAATATACATACATACATACATATGTAAATACATGAACACATATGTACATACGTGCATACATGCAAACATACATGTATGTGTGTGCATGTATATATATATATATATATATATATATATATATATATATATATATATATATATATATATATATATATATATATATATATACATACATGCAAACATACATGTATGTGTGTGCATGTATATATATATATATATATATATATATATATATATATATATATATATATATATATATATATATATATATATATATATATATATATATATATATATATATATATATATATATATATATACATGTATGTGTGTGCATGTGTGTATATATATATATATATATATATATATATATATATATACATGCATACACAAACACACACACACACACACACACACATATATAGGCAACACGTACCCGAAAACCTTAACGGGCTAAAGACCGCTTCGCCCCTTAAGGTTTTCTTTAGCCGTTTCCCTTAAGGCTCTACCCGAGCTAATGATAAAGGCGGGAAGACTTTCCGTCCAGGTCTCGTTGGTTAATCATAACGATGTCATAGAAATGCTGCGCAGCCGCCTTAGCCTCATGCAAGACCTTTGGTCTGAGTTTGCTACTCCAATCACTATCAAACTAGTACCTATTACGTTTAGCATCTTAGGGGCTTTTACGGCCATAGGACTAACCCTAATCGGGCAAGACCATGTTGGTCTTCTTTAGCGAACGGGCTAAAGAAAACTAACGCTTAAACCAGGTCTTGTAGGTAAAAATAAGACGTTAAACGGGTAAAACCTTAACGGTCAACTTTAGGCGCATTCCAAGACAAGACCTAACAGGCTAAAGGCATGACATGGTGACGAGGCTCTTGTCCCGAGCTATGCTATGTAATGCGGGTGGGCCATGCCAATACGATTTCAGTATATATATATATATATATATATATATATATATATATATATATATATATATATATATATATATATATATATATAGAGAGAGAGAGAGAGAGAGAGAGAGAGAGAGAGAGAGAAGGATAAAGAGATATACATAAATACATTAATATATATATATATATATATATATATATATATATATATATATATATATATATATAGAGAGAGAGAGAGAGAGAGAGAGAGAGATAAAGAGATATACATACATACATACATTCACATATACATATTCACACACACACACACACACACATATATATATATATATATATATATATATATATATATATATATATATATATATATATATATATATATATATATATATATATATATATATATATATTTATAGAGAGAGAGAGAGATAAAGAGATACACATACATACAAGCATACATTCATTCATTCATACCTACATATACATATACATGTACACATACGTATGTACATGCATACATACAAATATACATGAATAGTTACGTAGAGACACTACAAGAAAAAGGGGGGCGTAGCGACGCCCCCGAATCGGGAAAAAAACGAAAACCGTCGCTTATGCGACGAAACCGTCGCATAAGCGACGGTAAAAATTTCGGATTTTTTTTTTTTGGCCGAGCATCGTCGCATAAGCGACGATAGCGTCGCATAAGCGACGCTAAACCAGAAGCGTCGCTAGTAGCGTCGCAGGTTAGCGACGCACTTAACGACGATGGCAAACTGCAGAGCGTCGCATATGCGACGCTCTGGAATGTAAAAAAAAAAATTCAATTCTCCCGGCACATTTGTGCCGGGCCTTGAACGCGAGGAAGAATACAGACCGAGAGAGAGAGAGAGACATACAGCGCGCGAGAGGGAGAGAGAGAAGCGAGACATACACAAGGTATGCGCACACACACACTCACACACACACATATACACGCATAGACACACACACACATACGCAGACACACACACACATACACACAAATACACACATAGACACACATACACAAGACGCGCACACACATACACACACATAGACGCTCACACACATACACACACATATACACTCACAGACACATACACACATAATGATGCATCCACACACATACACATGCATACACACATAGACACACATATACACACACACACACATATGCATACACACACACATAGAGAGACATACACACACATACACATACATGCATACACATACACACATAAACACATACACACACATAGAAACATACACACATAAACACATACACACTCATAGGTACACACACATACACATAGACACACACACATATAGTATATACACACACACATGCACACATAGACACATACACACATACACATGCATACACACACATACACATGCATACACACATACAGACACATATACACACACATACACACACATATATGCATACACACGTGACACACATAGAGAGACATACACACATAAACACATACATGCATACATTTGCATACATAATGCATATGCATATGCATATAATGTACATACATACTTACATGCATACATAATGCACATGCATAGATACATACACACACAGATACATACACACATAGACACATACACACACATGAACACATACATACTCATAGATACACACACATACACACACAGACACACATACACATAGACGCGCACACACATACACACACATAGACGCTCACACACATACACACACATATACACTCACAGACACATACACACATAATGATGCATCCACACACATACACATGCATACACACATAGACACACATAATGATGCATCCACACACATACACATGCATACACACATAGACACACATATACACACACATACACACACACATATGCATACACACACACATAGAGAGACATACACACACATACACATACATGCATACACATACACACATAAACACATAAACACATACACACACATAGACACATACACACATAAACACATACACACTCATAGGTACACACACATACACATAGACACACACACATATAGTATATACACACACATGCACACATAGACACATACACACATACACATGCATACACACATACACATAGACACACACACATACACACATACACATAGACACACACACATACACACACATACACACATAATGATGCATACAAACACATACACATGCATACACACATACAGACATGTACACACACATACACACATAATGATGCATACACACACATACACATGCATACACACATACAGACACATGTACACACACATTCACACACACATTCACACACATTCACACACATATACATACATGCATACATATTGCATATGCATATGCATACATACATACTTACATGCATATGCATACACACACATATGCATACATACATACTTACATGCATATGCATACACATGCATATGCATATGCATACATAATGCATATGCATATGCATACATAATGCATATGCATATGCATACATAATGCATATGCATATGCATACATAATGCATATGCATATGCATACATAATGCATATGCATACATAATGCATATGCATATGCATACATAATGCATATGCATATGCATACATAATGCATATGCATATGCATACATATGCATATGCATACATAATGCATATGCATATGCATACATATGCATATGCATACATATGCATATGCATACATAATGCATATGCATATGCATACATACATACTTATATGCATACATAATGCACATGCTTACATACACTGTCATAATGTATACACACACACATACACACATAGACACATACACACATAATTATGCATACACACACATACATATGCATACACACACATATGCATACACACACATATGCATACATACATGCATACACATACACACACATAGATACATACATACACACTCATAGACACACACACATACACATAGACACACACACATATACACACACATACACACATAGACACATGCACACGTAATGATGCATACACACATACACATGCATACATAGACACACATAATAATGCATACACACACATACATATGCATACACACACATGCATACAAACATATACACACATATACACACACACATGCATACACACATATACACACATATACACATATACACATATACACATACACATGCATACACACACACATGCATACACACATACAAACACATATACACACACACATACACACATAGATACATACACACGTAATGATGCATACACACATACACATGCATACATAGACACACATAATAATGCATACACACACATACATATGCATACACATACATATGCATACATACATGCATACACATACACACTTAGACACATAGACACACATAGATACATACATACATATAAACACATACACACTCATAAACACACACACATACACATAGACACACACACATATACACACACATACACACATAGACACATGCACATGCAATGATGCATACACACGTACAAATGCATACATAGACACACATAATGATGCATACACACACATACATATGCATACACACACATGCATACATACATGCATACACATACACACATAGATACATACACACACGTAGATACATACATATACATAAACACATACACACTCATAGACACACACACATACACATAGACAACACACACATATACCTACACACATACACACAGATGCATACACACACATACACATGCATGCACACACATACACATGCATACACACACATACACGTATATATATATTGATTTCTAACCATTTTGTTTTATATGTTAGGTATTATGGATCCCAGTAAAGAGAGAAAGGCGAAACTCACTCTCATAAAAAGTCTTATGAGAGCAAGAGTTCCGTCAGATACTCTAGGGGCCATAATGCGGGACTACGCAGACATGTCCGATGAGGAGCTGGATTATACGATCCAGATGCTTACGCGATCAGACGAGGGCTCTTCTGCGGATCCACATGCAGGAAGAGAGCTATCTGCTCATAGGTATGTTTTTTTTCATAATTTTTTTTAATGATATTATAGCACATATTTTTATTTATTTCTATCTATCTATTTTTAGGACACCTATACCACCTCCAGCACGTGATAGCAGAGCAGAGTTGCCTATGAGGACATGCATAGGCACCTTAGGACTAGAGTGCGACATAGAGCCGGAGGGGAACATTGTGTACATAGGGAATGGATTGGAGTTCAAGAGAAGAATGCGGGCACTATGCGACTCTTACCTGCGCTTTATCCACTTACCATGGAAGTAAGTAAAAGTTTTACATATAAATTGAAATGTATATCTTATGTTTTATTTACATTATGTTTTTTATTTTTGTAGTGAGCATGATGAGAGGGATAAAAAGTACGTGCTTAGTTCACTTGAGACAGAGTTTGGGACAGGATGGTCCCTTAAGTGGTGTTTAAAAGAGATGCGGACACTTATGGCTCATCGTCGCGACAATGCACGGTATGTATGTATATGAGAGAGAGAGAGAGAGAGAGAGCTATGTATGTATGTACGTATGTATGTATCTATATATGCATCTATGTATGTATGATGTCATTCCTAAAATCTATTACTCTATGTTTACTGAAAGGCATGTATATTAACTTATATATGTATCTAATATACATGTTTCTATTTTTGTAGTATGTATGTATGCATGTGTATCATGTATGTATACATCTATGTGTTGTGTATAAATGTAATATGTATATACTATGTGTATATATACATAAAAATGTGTGTATTACATTACACGTATGTATGTAGTATATATTTACTGCTATGTATGTAATATAATATAATCCATGTATGTATGTATGTGTGTGTGTATATATGTATGTATGTATGTATGTATCTATATATATATATATATATATATATATATATATATATATATATATATATATATATATATATATATATACATATAAAAAAATCTAAAATAAAAATGTATATACATA
Source organism: Ceratopteris richardii (assembly GCA_020310875.1). NCBI lineage: Eukaryota > Viridiplantae > Streptophyta > Polypodiopsida > Polypodiales > Pteridaceae > Ceratopteris > Ceratopteris richardii. Next base: position 63,475,934 of record CM035434.1, read on the forward strand.
TACATATAAAACCTTTTAGCCATATGTTTGAAGTATATATACACCTCCGACGTCCTACTAGAGAGATGTCTCTCCTCCCAACCTTATGCCTCTATATATAGCTACTCGAATCAACGAGGATCATGATTCATAATATATGTAAAGATATATACACATCATGTAGATAGGATACATAAATATAAAATGGAGTAGATATATTATGCTTCACACATACATGCCTAAATGCACACATAAATATATATATACATACTAACATATTTACATGTACATATTTACACATACATGTACATGCCTACATGCACACATAAACATATATATACATGCATACATATTTACATGTACATATTTACACATAGACACATATACATATATACATGTACACAATTATAAACACTTGCATATATTACATACATGAATACATGTATACATATATCACACACATGCAAACACATACATATACATGAAATACATATATATGCATACTAATATATGTATACATATAATACACATGAATACACACACATATGCATACATACATGATAAAAATTTACTCCTCGAAGATAAAGCTATATATAAAATAATTAGGCATACCCCCGAGCTTCATGTTCTAACTTAGAAGAACATGATTTCATCTCTCTAGTAGGATTCATCGTTATTCAAGTTAATAAAAAAAACCTATTATATATATCCATTCAGAAGCTTCAAGTTACTATCTAATCTGCTCATATGTTTTCATTATTGCCATCATTTTGGTAAGACATCAATATAGTCTCATCTTCATTATCCTTATTGATTTCATTTATTTCTTCTATTGTTAAATCTATGTTCTCATGAATCACATCATCTATTGGTGGATTAATATCTATTTCTGGTAATTCCTCTTCCTCATCAGTAGAATCAGCATGTAGAGAATTATCCTCTTCATCAAAAAGATTAGTATCATTATCACGTATAATGAGTCTAATTTCTATTCCAGATGTTGATGTATCAGTATCTGATGCTGAATCATCAAGAGGACTTTCTTCAATCTCTCTAACAATAAACTGTTCAAACAATGACCTACCTCTAGGTTGCACATGAATGACTTGCCACCAAGGATGAGCATCTGGGTTTTTATAAAAAAATGCTTGTTCAATATGCCTAGGAAGAATATATGGTTCTTTAGTAGATCGCATTACCTTGGAAGAATCAATTGCCCAAAACCCAGATAATTCCTTTCTTATTGTAGAATTACTACCTTTATACTCCGCTCGATACCAGTCAACCTTCAAAATGACCTATCACAATATATAACAACAAAAACGTCCCATTATTAGGTGCTTAAAAAAAAACTAACTCTAAAAAAAATATATAAACTTTTTTCTACCTGTTTGAATGTACGAAATGAAATTTCGTAGATACCAACAATAGTTCCTACGTAACCAAGTTCGCCATCTATAAGGTTCGTGTCTTTTGAGCTAGCACGTGATAGTTGCTTGAAACAAGCAACAATACTAGAATCCTCTGTTTTACGTAAAGAATCAATGGATTTGATTCTAATATGCTGTCCAAAAGCCCACATATTAGTGAACATTCGAGCCTGCAAAATAAATTGAATTAGTAAATAGAAACTAACATACATATATGAAAAAAATAAAATATATATTTTAATAAAATTACCTTTTGTTCACAACCCATCATTAACTCTCTTTGCTCATCTGAGATTTCTTCATTATTTGCGTTGGCGCGTTGCAAACGACTATATAGCCAATCCGTGAAAGAAGGTATATCTGTAATCTCATTATTATCGAGATTACGTCTAGATCTTTTGTTTTTTCGCCTTTTACTTTGGAGACTTTGAAGTTCCTCGTACTCGCTAACGAATGCTTGCATGCATTCGCTATTATATGCTACAAAAGTGGAAACATCATTTTTTTCTTGAAATGTAAATAAGAATGGAACCCCCTTACCTGATAATACCTCATCGGTTATTTTTGAAGAAGACTCGTTGGTCCATGCACATGGAGCTTCTTCATGAACTCTTTCAAGGTACTCACTAACGTAATACATGCACTCTTCAAGCATCCAACCCTTTGCCATGGATCCTTCTGGTTTTGCTCTTTGTCGCACATAACCTTTTAGTATTCCCATAAATCGCTCGACCCAAAACATCCATCGAGTGTTGACAACACCGGCAATCTCTATCTCATCTACAAGATGGACTAGTAAATGAACTTGAATATCAAAAAATGAAGTAGGAAGTTCTTTTTCCATCAAACATAGTAGCTCTTTGCATTCACGTTTTTTTTGTGGGATCGAATTTTTATCGATCTCTTTGGATGTAATCCACCTATACAAATCATAAAAACAATTGTAAAGAAGTTAATTAAAAAATAAAAGATATCCAATATTCAAACATATTAAATATAAAAGTATCATAATTACCTTATAAGTGATCCAAGACGATAGATGACATCTCGTACTCCTTTCGTTGTACATCCATCGATAACCAAAGGTAAAATATGTTTCAAAAAGTTATGCCAGTCATGGGTCTTTAATCCAGATAAGCTCTTATCATCCATAGTAAACATGTTTTGAAACGATGCTCCATATCCTGTAGGAGTCTTGATCAATTGAATTCTATTGTTGATAGTTTGTATCTCTTTTGTCGTAAGTACCCAAGGAGCAGATGCATAAGTCGTTTCTTGTCGATGTCTATCAAAAACTGGCCATAACTTTGGTTTGGATTTTTGATCTTTCAAATCATTTCTTGATGTTGTGGTATCTTTTAGTCCAAGAAGATGCTGCCATAGTGAATAACCAATATTTTTGAATATATGCATAGGATCAAGAAGATGACATACTTTTAACTCTTTCCAATACTCCAAAGAATACCATATTGATATGTTCTCTGCGAGTGCCAATTTCCCTTTACCTTTGTTCACATACTCATTATCTGAATCATCACTGAAGATTTCTGCTTCTGGATCTATCAGAGGTCCATCTGTCCATTTTTTATACCAATCCATAGGCGTCATAGGTTTTGGACACTGACCTGTTTCAAGATTTCCATTAAAATGTATCGCTTCTCTTTTAGATCTTAATGGATGATCATCAGGCAAGAATCGTCGATGTCGAAGATAAATATTTTTGTTGAGATTCTTACTATAGATTGATCTCAACCAATCACCACAATATGGACAAGCTTTATAACCCTTAGTAGATATTCCTGCATCATGGAAAATGATAAAAATATAATTAGATTAAATCATATTTATTTACATGCATATTGAATAAAAAAATTACATCAATACCTGAACAAACGCCATATCCAGGAAAATCGTGAATAGTCCAAGCCACAATACCACGAATCGTAATATGTCTTTCATTGATGCTTTTTGATATATCAATGACATTAATACCTCTCCATAACTCTTGAAGATCGTCAATGAGAGGAGCAAGATATACATTCATATCTTTAACTTGTCTTTTGCCTGGGATTAAAAGTGAAAGCATTAAATGTTCCTTTTTAATGCTAAGATATGGCGGAAGATTATAGTTTATGACTACCACTGGCCATGTTGACCATTTACTGGATTTCATGGAGAATGGATTAACCCCATCTAATGCAACTCCTAACTTTAGATTCTGTGGATTTTGTGCAAATTCAGGCCATGTAGAATCAATATGCTGAAAAGCAACACTATCATGAGGAATTCTGATTATTCCATCAGTACTTTTGTGATCATGTCCCCAAGTCAAAAGCTTTGATAATTCGGGGCTTTGAAACATATGTCTAATCCGTGGAGCCAATGGAAAATGTCTCAATACCTTATTCGGGATTTTACCTTCTTCACCCTTATATCGAGGAGATTGACATTTGGGACATGTCAAAGAGTCTGCATATTCACCTCTATATAAAATACAATCGTTAGGACATGCATGTATACATTGATAATCCATACCAAGATTGTTGATTATCTTCTTCATTTCATCATGTGAGGTAGGAAGAATATTTTGACTTGGTAAAAACTTTTCAGATAATAACCTGTAAGTTTATAAAAAAAATGATATATTAAAGAAAGTAAATAAATAAATATACATATATATATATGCATATAATTTTATATATGTGTATGCTTATGTGCATCTTTCAAAATATTCGTAAAAAATTTGATTGTTTGGATGGCAGGATACGATTGTTTGTTTTGGAGGATATGAAGTATGTATCTTCATTGAATGATTTGTCGATTCACGCATATGTTCAGTTTGAAAGTGTGAGAAGCGGATTTATAATTTGTATTCAAAGAATTTGGCACTGTTTATAGGCCATACGATGGTGACCTGGATGAATCGCATGCACAGAGGTTACTCAAGATAGAGCAACCTGATTATAAGGGACTAGTACTAGCAGGATTCCTGGGGTATGCAGTAAACCTCTTGCATGTATATGTGTGATCCTCTCAAGCCACCATGATTTCCACTTTGTATCCTAAACTTCAAATGCGCCTCATCATTGACATGCAAGAGGTTTACTGCATACCCTAGGAATCTTGCTGGCACTAGTCCATTATAATCAGATTGCTCTATCTTGAGTAACCTCTGTGCATGCGATGCATCCAGGTCACCATTGTATGGCCTATAAACAGTGCCAAATTCTTTGAATACAAATTATAAATCCGCTTCTCACACTTTCAAACTGAACATATGCGTGAATCGACAAATCATTCAATGAAGATACATACTTCATATCCTCCAAAACAAACAATCGTATCCTGCCATCCAAACAATCAAATTTTTTACGAATATTTTGAAAGATGCATTAATAGTTTTAAAAGATGCGCATATATATAAGTAGATAGAAAATTGAAAATTATACCTTAATAGTGTCGAAACAGATACATTACTCCATCCAAAACGATTTTGAAGGTTGAGAATAAGTAAGCTTGCACTTAGTCGTGTCAAACGACTTCCTTCATATACATGCTTTAGACATTCCTCTCGAAGATATTTCTCATTTTTAGAAATATCCATGCTCTCACTGTCATTTTGATACCAATCCTCAATAAAATCTGCCATGCCATCATCTTCATCATTGTCACACAAATCTTGTACTTTATCATCTTTTGAATATAGATCTTTCAACTTTGCATATTGCACAGGATTAGTTTTGCGTAGCCTCCTCATGGAAGCTTCTGATAAATGAGGTCTTATTGGTAATTGTGAATGTTGTGGACGAATATCATCAACATCATACGTTGGAATCTACACATATAAACAAAACTCATTAGTATTCCATAAATGAATAAAAATTAAACTTCAAATATAAAATTAAGTATATAACTTATTAAATATGGATAGAAAATTTTTATTCTCTCTAGCTAAAAGGTGCTCTTGGAGGTCTACGCCATCCATAATTCACTAATAGTTCATCACCAGCATGTAATGTAGTAATAGCATTGACAACTATGTATCTTGATACATCTCTACTCATGTATGGTGATTCATGACTATTTTCACGCTCCTCAAATGTGCAATTAGTCCTTGAACTATTATGTAACCCTCGACTACTATTTATTAAACCTGCTATATTTCCATGTGTGTAAGGTCTTCCATCAATATATAATCTTTCATTTTCTGCATGTAAAATCCTTCTACTAGTAAGAGATGCTGCGTTCAAGCATATTCCATAAGTACTCATGCTTTGAACATAACGTGAAAGTCGATGCCAATCTCCCCATCCATATATAGGACCACAAAATGACATAAGAGTGACTTCAGAGTTCGGAGGCACATACAAATCCTCTACAATAAAGAGACCACGACCAGCATTAGTAATAGTGGATGGAGCAATCATATAGCGATTACCCCAAAAGTTGAAAACCTCTCCATCTAAAGGAAGTGGTCCTCTATTCCATCCTCCATATCTTCTTCTATCATATGTTTGTACTAAAGAACGATCACGAGCTGGCAATGGATAATCTCCAGCCGTTTCATTCTCTAAACCAGGAGGTAGAGGATTTCTAGAAACCTCTGCTTGTAATTGATGAACAGCAAGTCCATGACGTGTACGAGGTATATTAACATTATGAGAAAAATCATTATCATCATCATCATCGAGCAAGTATTCCTGTATATCAATAATAATTTGATTTTATACATGGTTTTTAAATAAAAAAATGACATTAATATATATAGAAAATACATACCCAAGCATTATCACGTTGACTAGGTGATGGTGCATGCTCAAAAGTACCATACTCTGCCTCATGTTCAATACATTCCAATCGTGGTCTTCGATACGTGCCATAACAAGAGTTACACCAACATATAATATGCTCTTGATAGTAAAATTCATCATAATTCCTATCGGAGGACACATGTGAAGTCGTTGCATGGGTAGGAGGTGGTGGAGTACCCTCTGATTGATCAGAATCTGCAAACATAAAAAAAATATATAAGTTATGTATCCATCAAATATAGTTAAAATTAAATATTTCATATACTTACAGTATAAAGTCGTTGCACGATGAGGAGACGGTGGTGGAGTTCCATCTGATTGATCAGAATCTACAAATAATGGTATTTGATATTAATAATTTGATTATCTACATAAATAAAAAATTCACATATACATATTTACACATACACACATATTCACATATACACATTTATACATACACACATATTCACATATACACAACACATATTATTGTGGGATAAATGCATGTATTTTGTATGAATGTGTATATGCATGCATGTGTGTGTACGTATATATGTGGATATGTATATGTGTGTTTATGTTATATGTATGTATATGTGTATATATATACATATATGCATGCGTATATGTTTGCATGTATATGTGTATGTGGGTATGTGTATGTGTATGTGTATGTGTATATGTGTGTATAAATGTGTATGTATTCTGACTTTTTTTTCTGTTTGAGATTAAATTAACAGGAGATATTGTATGGTCGAAAAAAATAAGAGGCGAGCTAACATACCACCTGAGTCGTGGCAGTTTTTTCGTAGACAGCTACGTCTTCAGGAGTCATTTCCTCAGCAGAAGGTACACAAATTAATAGTTTATATTTATAATTTTTAGATATTTTAGTAATTTTTTAATTTAATTTATGTATTTTTTTCCTTGAATAAACAGGCTGCTGCAAGGAAGAGAGTGGAGTCGGGCCACACATCGCACTTAGGCCAAATGGGCCATAATGGTTTTGTAGCTACGTTTGTAAGTATATGTGTTATTGTGAGTATATTTTTTATTTTAGTTAAAATGCAAGCAACTAATGTTTTTTATTTGTTTCATTGCAGCGAAAGGATTATGGCCGATATCCTACGAAACACGAGATCGAGTATGCTACACATTTTGGATATCGGCGTTTGAGCGAGTATATACAAGATCATCCTGATGCCTTTGTGAGTATTTTTAAATTTTATATAATTATTTTGTTGTTATGAATGTTTTAATTATTTTATTGATTTATGTTTGTTATATGTAATACAGGAGTATTATGGGGAGACAAATATGGATGAGGTGGAGAGACAGACACAGGAGGGACGATCTCGATCGTCACAGGGTGATCATGAGGATGAGGATGAGGAAGATCCATCTGATCATGATATTGCTGATGATGATGATGATCATGATGACGATGATTAGGATTTTAGACGTTGATTATGACATTGGATTATGTATTTACATTGATATATACATATATTTATCTATATATTTTTCATTTCAGTCATGTTTTGAATTGTGTGTATGGTATTAAGTAATGAAGAGTTTTGTTCTATTGATTTTTATTATTGTTTATATTAAGCATGTGTTTTAATACTTTAATTATATAATTCATTCATATGTGTGTACCTAAGTGTATATATGTGTGTGTATATGTATGTATGTGCATGTGTATGTGTGTGTATATGTATGTATGTGCATGTGTATGTGTGTGTATATGTATGTATGTGCATGTGCATGTATAAGTGCATATGTGTGTATGAGTATGTGCATGTGCATGTGTATGTGTGTATATGTATATGCATGTATATGTATAACTCTATGTGTATGTGTGTGTATGTGCATGTATATGTGTATATGTGCATGTGTATGTGTGCGTATATGTATGTATATGCATGTGCATGTATAAGTGTATATGTATGTATCAATATGTGCATGTTCTTGTGTATGTGTGTGTATATGTATAACTCTATGTGTATGTGTGTGTATGTGCATGTATATGTGTATATGTAGGTATATGCATGTGTGTGTGCTTCTTCGTCATGTATAAGTGTATGAGTGCATATCAATAAGTGTGAGTATGGTATGTAATGAAAATAACACAATTCAAATGATCTACAAATAATAGAAATTGTACTTACAATTGTGATCCATAGTTTTTGCTTGGTTAGCTTCTTGAATAACCTGCAATAAAAAGAGAGAAGAGAAAGAGAGAAGAGAGAGAGAGAGAGAGAGAGAGAGAGAGAGAGAGAGAGAGAGAGAGAGAGAGAGAGAGAGAGAGATCTAGAGAGAGAGAGAGAGATCTAGAGAGAGAGAGATATCTAGAGAGAGAGTGAGATCTAGAGAGAGATCTAGAGAGAGAGAGAGAAAATTCAAAGAGACAAAGATGTAGAAAGAGAGAAACAAAGACAGAGGGAGACAATAACAGAGAGCTTAAGCAAAACAACAATTCTGCATATACTTGCTTCAGTTCGTAAGCGCAGCGCAATTGCGAACGTTGGAGAGCTCTTCGATCGGATGCGTGAAAATGCCGATTGCAGAGCCTCCAACGTTTTAATTTTTGTCCGTCAACAGATCGTCGCATAAGCGATGCAACACGTCGTCGTATAAGCGATGCAATAGACCGTCGCTTATAAACCGTCGCTTATGCGACGCTAAAGAGCGTCGATTAAGCGACGCTATTAACAAGCGTCGTTTATGCGACGTTAGGCATATACCGTCGCAAATACCGTCGTTTTTTGCGTCGTATAATCGACGGTCCGCGCTCGACGGTATTTCCGACGCAAGTTGCAATTTTACAGCGACGAAATTCTGTCGCGTTAACCGTCGCTACACGCCCGTATTCCTTGTAGTGAGAACTGCAATCATACATACATACATATACATGCATACATATATATTTACATACGTGAATACATATATACATGCATGCAAACATACACATCTCTCTCTCTCTCTCTATATATATATATATATGTATATATATATATATATAGAGAGAGAGAGAGAGATAAAGAGATATACATACAGACATACATTCATTCATTCATACCTACATACATAAATACATATATATACATACACACATACGTATACAAATATACATGAATAGTTACGTAGAGAATTGCAATCATACATACATATACATGCATACATATATATTTACATACGTGAATACATAAATACATGCATGCAAACTTATGGGCAAACATGTATAGTACATCACCACTAGAAAAAGGTTTGCATAACAAGAGGAGGAGTTTCCACAGGAAAAAGACCAATCCGTAGCATATGTAACGAGGGAAACCTCATTTGAGCGATAGGATCCTTTCATATATAGTGACAAAGTTCCTTTTCTTTAGACTTTCACACATAAAGTATGCTTCAAATGTGCATAAGTGAAGCCTAGATATGTCATTGCATAAAGCTTTCCTAACTTTGCGCTTGCATAAAAGAATTTAAAGTTTCCATTTTCATAATAACACAACGTATGGATGGTGATAAGCGACTCATCCGAGATTGAAGAGAAAATAAATGAACTAAAGGTATTTGACCCCATCGATTCCATGTGAAAACGCATGGATTCCATGTAAAAGGATCTATGAGTGACCGTACATTATATCTTCTATTTTCCTATTGAGTTTTATGGCTCATGTAGTGTATATGCATGTATGTATGTATGTGTGAGTCTTTATTCATATGCTCACATATACACACAAATATATATATATATATATATATATGTGTGTGTGTGTGTGTATGTGTATATGTGTGTGTATGTATGTATGTATGTATGTATGATGTCGATATTATTTGACATGGTTCTTCCATACTTACTCTAGGGTCAATACATTCTAATCATGAGGAAACTTAAACCTGTCAAAACCAACTATGTATTGGAGTGAAGGATCAAGAATAAAAACCACCGAACTTAATCGCATTGTGCGAACATTGCCTAACAGCTCCACTATCTGTTTTCAGATTTAAGAGATGATGTGTAGAATCATTCAAATAATACACCAAGAAATAAATAGGAAATGAAGAGCTCACAATATTATGATTCAATTGTTTAATACAATAATAAATTGTGGAGTAAGGCATATTGCACTTAGACTGATTATTGCCGACTTCTTCAAATACAACTTTTACTAAAGAGCTACAGAGAAGAGGCAAAAGATGAAACCTCACTTGAATGACACCTGCTAAGGTATAAGGTTCTAGTAGGAAGCCTTCAACCCACAATAAACAAACTTGAATCTGCATGGGAAAAAAGGGGTAGAAAGGATGTTGTCGGCCACACACACCTCCTGGGCTTAGTGATCACTACTTTTGTTGATCCTTCCCATATTCACCCACCTTGTCAGTCAATGAACACTATGTGGTCCTCTGATGGCACAGTGATACTATGCACTCCAACCAAGCCAAAGGTATCTATGCTTTGGCTTCCTTCACCAAATCTTCAAACATACTAGCTTGTGCATGGAATTTTGATCTCTTTCTCAAGCTTTCAAGGTGCCTAAAACTATTGTTTGTGCCCGTCTTTCTCTGACCACCTAGTGCTTCAAGAGCACACAACTTTTAATCCTCTCTCTCATTACTTGCCCCAATTAATAATTTTATCTTTCACTTCCACACTTCCTAGCTTCTACTTCTACGTGATGATATCTTCCTCAATTGTTATCCTTTATGGAATAATTGAATGTTATATGGATTTTAATGCCTTGAGGGTTGTAATGTGATTTGTGTTTTTGATTTAGCATATAAAGACTCATGAGGGTGTGAATGTGTGTGGACTTATTTAGATATTTAGAAGACTATTTTAAGGATAGTATTTTAGTTATTTTTTGTAAAAATAACAGATCGCTTTAGAAAGTGACATTTTTGTAAAAATACTAGATCGCTTGAAAAGCGACAATTTTGTAAATAAAGCAGATTTTTGTAAAGACATGCTTTTTGAAGTGCTGCCCTCATGTATCTTCTATTAAGGATGTAATGCAAAATACCTATAAATACACATGCATTGATAGACTGGTCCATGAGAGTACATGGGGGGAGATTGTACCCAATGTGGTATCAAGTCCCTTGTCTCTTTCTATTCCCTGAGTACTTTTTGTGAGATTTCATTTTTTTACTATCATCTATGTATGTGCACCTACAAGATTCAATCAAGACTGGTATCAAAGCCAAGCTGCATCTACGTGTTGGAGTTAGACGTCTGTGGAAGCACATGAACAACACAAGGAAGAAGAAGAAGCTTGGAGCACAACACACAATATTGAATGTATTACTAGAGAATGTACAAAGACAAGTAGCCCATTCGGGCAATAGGCATATATACAAGCCACGGGAAAAAAACCGCCTAAAGAGGGAAAAAAGTGCCCCGACGATCCTAGTGTGTTCACACACATCACTACCTAAATATATCAACAAATCCCCCTTGGGAGTGATGCCGTGAACAAAGAGCTGACACTCATGTATAAGGAAGTGCCAAGCTATGTGGAAATCACTCCACAAAAGTGAGTAAGCCCAAAGCTCTGCGGAAAGCTTCAAACTTCTCCCTAGGCAGAGCCTTCATGAAAAGGTCTGCAATGTTCTCCTGCGTGGGCACATATGCCAAGCTGATCTCCCCAATAGAGAACCTCTCCCTGACATAGTGATAATGCATCTCAATGTGCTTAGTGCGAGCATGGAACACAGGGTTCCTCGCAACTGCCAATGCGCTCTGACTGTCAGTGAAGATGGTGGTGCCAAAAGACTAACCAACACCCAAATCAGCCATAAGTCTATCAAAGCTGCCCTATACTCAGCCTCACAATTGGAAGTGGCCATAGTAATGTGCTTCTTGCTCAACCAAGATATACATGAGCTACCAAGCATGGAGAAAAAGCCACTAGTGGATAGACGAGTGTCATAGCAACCAACCCACTCAGAGTAAAAAGAAGCATGCAAATCTCATGATAGTAATCCCCCCTTGGCATAAAACAACCCAAGTAGTCGAGTACCACTCAAGTAGCGAAAGATGCGCTTAACCGCCTACAAATGCTTCATTCCTGAGCAATGCATAGACCTGCTCATCTGTTTAAAAATTGCGTAGGGTGTTGAAAAACATCCTATTACACTTGCAAATACAAGTACTCAAGCTCATGTAGACGAACTTGAAGATGACGATATTCTTCATGTTCTTGTTCGTGTTAGACAGAGCAAATTTGTTGGGAAGGTAGAGATGCTCAAGCACATGCATTGATAGCCTTGTCTATTAAACGTGTCATTTTACCTCACATTCTCTCTTGCATAATAGCTAAGGATGCTTGGAATACACTTACCACATTGTACTAGGCTAGGAATGAGGCTCATGTTGCTTACCTCCAAAAATAGTTGGAGGGTGATCATATGAATGAAGGTGATTCTATGGAGAATTTTCTGACAAAGATCAAAGACTTGAAGGAACAATTGATTCCTACTGATGAAGTTATACTAGATAGCTCACTTGCGCAGACCATTATGAATGGTCTTCCTAATTCATATCAGAGTTTTCCTTCTACTCCTCATTTGATGATGAAAGGCAATCCAAATGCCTTGACATTTGAGAAGTTAGTCTCTATTCTATTGCACGAAGATTAGTCTAGGTAGAACATGTCCATTATGCATGTTGCAGATCAAGCTTTCTTGCATGTCAGAATGGCAAAGGTAAATGGAGCTCATCTATTAGTAAGCAAAAATCTACAAATGCTACACATTTGAAGCAGGAAGAAAAAGATGAGAAGAAATCAGAAAAGCAGAAAATCTTTTGTAAGTATTGTAAAGGAAATGATCATATCATAAAGAAATGTCCAAAATTGGTTGCTAAAGAGGCAAAGAAAAAAGAGGTTGGAATGGTTGTTATAGAGGCCTCTACACCAAAAACAAAGTCTACTAATCTAGTGAAGAATCAAGAATGGGCATTTATTACTATTTGCACTTTTGACCCATGTTCTCCTCAATATTGTATGTTTGTAATAGACTCAGATGTTTGGTACTTTGATATTGGGGTAACCAAACATATTACCTCGCTGTGCAGTTTCTTCACTTCACTCGAGCCTGCCCCTAGAGGGAATACTATCACATGCACCAACAACTCCTCTCATCATGCCATGGGAGTTGGTAAGATCATTTTGACTAGTGTGATGTTATTTTACATTATCAAATGCTTTATTTGTGCCTCTGGCCAAGAAAAATCTATTGTTAGTTTTTGCATTAGCCAAGATTGGCTTGGTTGTGAAATTTGTTGATAATAGATATATCGTTCATGATCTCTCAAATGGCGACATGATTATTGCTTTTGGTATTTTATTTCATGGGCTCTATAAGCTCATAGGCTATGAAAAGTCTATGAATGATTCGGCATGTGTAGTACATGATACTCAAGCTATGTCAGATGCAAAGCTTTAGCATGCATGCTTTGGTCATCTGAATTTTGCTAGTTTGCTATGCTTATAGATATCTGAAATGGTTTCCTCTTTGCCCAAACTTGAGGCACCCAAAAAACATGTCTATGAAGGCTGTATTTTGGGCAAAATGCAGCATTCCTCCTTCCCAAAAGATGGTTCAGTTCGAGCTACTCAGAAATTGTAGCTTGTTAACAGTGATGTCTGTGGTCCTATGTAGACACCTTCTTTTGGGAACTATCTTTACTTTGGGACTTTCATTGATGATTTTTCCAAGCATGCATGGGTATATCCACTCAAAGAAAAGTTCGAAGTGTTTATATGCTTCAAACAATTTTTGGTTTTGGCTGAAAATCTGTCAGCATTTAAAATGGGCACCCTCCGTTCTGATCGAGGGGGGGAATATATGTCTTCTATCTTTAATGCATTCCATGATAAACGTGAGATAAAATATCAGTGTATAGTGCCATATACACCTCAAGAAAATGGAGTTGCTGAACAAAAGAATAGGTCACTCATGGAGATTTTGAGGTATGTGGTCAAAATTCAAGCTTTACCACATAGTTTCTCGCTTGAGGCTATCATGTGTGTAGCATATATACTTAACAAGTGTCCCACTAAAGCATTGCATTCTTTCACTCCATATGAGGCGTGGCATGGGTGTAAGCCATCTTTTGCTCATGTGCATGTTTTTGGTTGTCTGGCATATGAATTAATGCCTGAACAACATCCTAGGAAATTAGATGATAAAGCAATAGAATGTATTTTTGTTGGGCATAGTTTTGAAAGCAAGGGCTCTGATCTATATCATCCATAGACTAAACACATTTTTGGTTATCTGTGATGTTGTTTTTGTGGAAGATGCTATTCAGCCTTTACTTTCATGAATGAAGGAGACATCTATTAGCTCCAAAGACATGTATGATACTTTGCTGCCTCTTTTTACAGGTGGACCATCTAGTGTTGGTCCTAATGAGGAAACTTCTCAACCTTTGTAGCTTTCATGTGATGATGTAGATCATCCCATTTCTGATGTAGATTTACATGATGCATTTATTAATGATAGACCTGATATTGAGGAGGCAAAAACTATGCCAAAATGGTTGGTGTAGACTTTGTGTGATAGCAAATTAGATGCACCTCTATTATATTGTACTTGCTCAGGCTCTCATAGTGCCTCTTTTGCATCAGATTGCTATGCTATGGCTGCCTCTACTTTCTATGGTAAGACTAAGCATATTTCATTTGATGAAGCACAAAATTCTGAACATTGGATGGCTACAATGCAATCTGAATATGATGCTATCATGAAAAATGGTATTGGGTCTTGCCTATCTGATTGCACATGGTTTTTAGAAGAGTCCAACTAAGAGCACCTTATATGTTAAGCGTGCTAATGATGTGCTTCTAATCATTGTTGTGTATGGACATGCTGCTCACTAGTCCTCATGAGAAGCATATTGCTGATTTTAAGGTTGATCTACATGCCTCATTTGGGATTTCTGATTTGGGGCATTTTCACCATTATTTGGGCATTATATTTATGCAAGTTGATGGCAGAATAGCTTTGTGTCAAATGAAATATATTGACACATAATTGCAGAATTTTGGCCTTGAAGACTGCAAATCTATTACCACTTCTATGGAGAAAAATTTATGATTGAGTCTTCATGATGCTGGAAATGCATTTGATGTTGTTCTCTATCAGCAGACTATTGGATGCTTAATTTACTTATGCATTACTCAACCGGATATTCAGTTTTTTGTCTCAAAGATGAGCATGTTTATGCATTTCCTAGGTGTCAAGCATTGAAAAGCAGTTAAGCACATCTATTGTTACTTGAGTGGTACCTCACTAGATGGGTTGTTTTATCCCAAGGGGTGATCACTACTGCCATATTTTCATGTTTTTTCTTACTCTTACTAGGCAAGTTGCTATGACACTCATGTGTCCACTAGTGGCTTTTGCTTCATGCTTGGTAGCTCATGTATATCTTGGTTGAGTAGGAAGCAGCCTACTATGGCCACTTCCAGTTGTGAGGCTGAGTATAGGGCAGCTTTCACACCGAATCTTGAGTGTGTGTGGCTCAGATGCCTTATGGTTGATTTGGGTGTTGGCTAGTCTTCTGCCACCACCATCTTTAGTAACAGTTAGAGCGCATGGGCAGTTGCAAGGAACCCTGTGTTCCATGCTCGCACTAAGCACAATGAGGTGTATTATCATTATTTTAGGGAGAGGTTCTCTGTTAGAGAGATCAAGTTGGCATATGTGCCCATGCAGGAGAACATTGTAGAACTTTTCACGAAGGCTCTATCAAGGGAGAAATTTAAAGCTTTCCACAAAGCTTTTGGCTTACTTCCTTTTGTGGATTGATTCCACATAGCTTGGAACTTCCTTATAATGAGTGCTAGCTCCTTGTTCACCACATCACTCCCAAGGGGGATTTGTTTATATATTTAGGTAGTGATGTGTGTGAACACACTAGGATTATCGGGGCACTTTTTTTCCCTCTTTAGGAGGTTTTTTCCCCCAGATTGTATATACGCCTATTGCTCGAATGGGTTACTTATCTTTGTGCATTCTAGTGGTAATAACATCACATTGTGCACTATGCTCACTGTGCTTATGATCTAATAACTCTTAATGATAACCTTTGAGATTGCTTGCATGGATCCTTATATAGCATAATGAAGATAATTCCTACTTGTGGATACACTTTGAGATTTTTTTCACGTGTGCCTCCATGTTGTATTGTGATTTTTAGGATGTTTCATTACAAGGAGTGACCTTTTTATCTAGAAAAGATGTTGGAATATGTATATGATTGATGTCACTAGCTGTCTTGGAAGTAAGTTGGAACCATTGACACTTCAAAAGTAAATGGTCAATTGAGGAGGAGTGGACCGCGCTTGATCACCAAAACTTAGATTGCCAAAGTGCCAAGTTTTTAAGAAGTGGAAGGTACTATGAGAATTTGGATGAATTGAACACCAAGATGTCTTAGGAGTAGCAAAATTGCAAATCATTGGATTGCAAGATATTGGTGTTGAACAGTAACTTAACTCTTCTTGTCTAATTATGGATGACTGGCTAGTTGCTTCACTCTAACTGTTCCTCCACTGTGAGCTAGTACCCTTATTTTCATGTACCCTATACTCCTCCACCACCCATTGAGCTCTCTTGTGCACTCTTAACAAGGAGATTACTCTTTTCTGCATGGCATTAGTAGTGCCAAATCGTAGTTGTGTGCCTTGAGTGGAAAGGGGTAGTGCATTGTTTATTTGACCCACAATAACCAACTTCAGGGAATCTTTGATGTAAAGGACATGCAATTATGTACAATTTGTGCAAGGTGGTGCATTTTCTAGCACGAGACATTGAACTTGAATATGCCAGATTTTGGTCACTCATGCAAGGTATCTCACTCAAGATACCTTATTCTACTCTGAGAATCAATGGGTCCAAGAGATACTACTCAATACCACCACTAGAATCACACATAGAAACCACTTTTCACTCTATATACAATTTCATTTAGAATATGTACAGTTCCGACAAGAGCTTTGAAAAAACTTAAGAATACTATATTGCCTTTAGTACAACAATGAATAACCTATGAAGAGCAAATAGATTTCTCTAGCTCATTGACTACTAAAACTAAGAGTGAGCTATGGCTATGTAAAGTAGGAACAAAAATACTCAAGCAAGTAGAGGGCTTGCTTAGAAAGGGCCCTACTACCTTATTCAATTTCCTAAAGTGGCAACATACACGTCTCACCAATTTAAAGTGGTTGGTGTGTATATATAACTTGAAAAAGATTTCGTAGATAATATGATGCTCTTTTCCTAAAAGATAGGATTCATGACACCTAAGTGTGATCAGTTATTGATTGAAATACATGATGTGATTTGAATGAAAATTGAACGCATGGAATATGGTACTTGGCTCCTTGTTTCATGATGTTCCAAGTTCAACAAGAGAATTGGTTCATAGGTTGGAGTTTGATTTCCAACACTTCCCCTCAAGCTTCAACCTTCAAGTCTCCATCCATGTTCCCTCATTCCAATGCCTCTTCTACACTTCATTGGCTTGGATGAGTCCAATGCTTTGGTAAACATGTTTGCATAGTAATCCTTGATAATTATGAGTTGGAATTTCACCTCCTTAACCGACACCTTCTCTTTGATGTAGTGATAGTATATCTCTATATGCTTGCTCCTCATCTAGAACATAAGATTGGTAGAAAAATACACAATATTCATATTCTCACACATGATTGGAAATCGATTGACTAGGAAATTCAATTCAACATTAAGCTTCTTGAGCCACATGAGCTCAAAAGTTTTCTTTTGCTAATGCTTTGTATTCAACTTCTATTGAGGATAGGAATATTTACCTAGCATCGTTGCATATCCACTTGTACTTCTCCTATCTTCTTTGGATCCATCCCTATAAACCTCAATATGTGTTTTCACCTACAAATCATGTTCAAAAGGGTAGAAAAGACCTTCATTCAAAGTTCCTTGGAGACATCAGAGCACTCTCTTAGTTTCAAGTAAGTGAGGGACTCTAGGTATGTGCATCAATTGAGATGGCACACCAAGTGTAGATGCTTCGTCTAGCCTTATGAGAGTGGCATAGTTCAAAGATCCCATTGTAGGGTTGTACAAGAGTGCTATTGCATTACCTTCAATCAAATTCAATTTCATATTGACTTCCATTGGATTTCTCATGGTCTACATCCTATGAGTCCATACTTCTTAAATACATCGAAGATGTATTTCCCTTGCATAAGCAAGATACCATTGTCTTTGTATATGAGTACTTCAATACCTAGAAAGTAACTTAGATCTCTAAGGTCTGAGAACTTGAACTCTCTTCTAAGTCTTTCCTTGATGTCTTTGATTCCTTCTTCATGACAGATGCAAGTCATCTACATACACACATAAGTAGATAGATGCATAATCTGCTTTTTTGTAGAATAATGAAGGATCAAACTTGCTTTGTTTGTATCCGCAATTGATCATGTAGTCTACACGCCCTTGATTCCATGCCCTTCAAACTTCCTTGATACTATAGAGTGTCTTGTTTAACCTATAAACATAATCACCTTTGATTTCATCTTTGAACCCTAATGTTTCATCCATGTGGACCACCTCTTCTAGCTCAGTATTTATGAAAGAATTCTTCACATGAAGTTGATTCATCTTCTAGTGCTTGCAATGTGCAATTTCAATGATTGTTCTGATGGTATTCATATTTTCCACAAGGATAAACCTCTCTTCATACTCTACTCCTTATTTCTTAGCAAATGCTTCTACTAAAAGCCTTTCTTTATACCCCATAATGCTACCATGTAAGTGCTTCTTCACCTTATATATCAATTTATTTCTAATGATCTTCATGTCTTCTTCCTTTGCACTAATATCATTGTTATCCCCCAAAGCTTTAATATCCTCATTAACCTCTTACCATTCCTTGCATTTATTTTCTTCCTCAGAATGTGGGTTATTAAACCTATTCTCATATATGCAAAGTGCCTATCCATGAGTGAGTTATGTGTAAGCTTCTTATATGGATACCTTACCCTATCACACCTTCCTACTTCACCTTTCCGTTGATTTGGTTTCAAGGTCTCCCCCTTCTTTACATGATGCTCTACGTTAATTCTATCCACAAGTCTTCATCTTCTTCAATATCTATGATCTTGGCCATACCTGTGTTCCTTGCATCACTTATTTGACTTGATGTAGGGCTATCTCCACTCCATGATGAGTGTCTAAGAACCATGCTCTGTGGTTCTTTATTTCTTCTTGAAGTCCTTCGTTTGTCATCTTCACTTGCTTGCATCGATACATTTGAAGAATATTAAGGTAAAATCTCATCAAATCTAACATCCCTTGATACCTAAAGCTCCTTGAGTTTGGGATTTTAGCAAATATACCCCTTTTCTTCATTTGCATAACCTAATAATAAACATCTTTTTGATCTATCATCCCGTTTACTTCTTAGTCTACTTGGCCAAGTACAACCAAACACTCTTAAGTGTGATACATAGACACATATACATATATAAATGTACACATAACACATACATGCC
>CM035434.1:63500691-63533191 GCA_020310875.1 Ceratopteris richardii
AGAATCAGCATGTAGAGAATTATCCTCTTCATCAAAAAGATTAGTATCATTATCACGTATAATTATTCTAATTTCTCTTTCAGATGTTGATGTATCAGTATCTGATGCTGAATCATCAAGAGGACTTTCTTCGATCTCTCTAACAATAAATTGTTCAAACAATGACCTACCTCTAGGTGGCACATGAATGACTTGCCACCAAGGGTGAGCATGCGGGTTTTTATAAAAAAATGCTTGTTCAATATGCTTAGGAAGAATATATGGTTCTTTAGTAGATCGCATTACCTTGGAAGAATCAATTGCCCAAAACCCAGATAATTCCTTTCTTAATGTGGAATTACTACCTGTATACTCGGCTCGAAAGTAGTCAATCTTCAAAATGACCTATCAAAATATATAGAAACAAAAACCCATTATTAGATGCTTCAAAAAATAACTAACTCTATCATAAAAAATATAAACTTTTTTCTACATGTTTGAATGTACGAAATGAAATTTCATAGATACCAAAAATAGTTCCTACATAACCAAGCTCGCCATCTGTAAGGTTCGTGTCTTTTGAGCTAGCACGTGATAGTTGCTTGAAAGAAGCAACAATACTCGAATCCTCTGTTTTCGGTAAAGAATCAATGGCTTTGATTCTAATATGCTGTCCAAAAGCCCAAATATTAGTGAACATTCGAGCCTGCAAAAGAAATTCAATTAGTAAATAGAAAATAATATACATATATGAAAAAAACAAAATATTATTAAAATAGAATTACCTTTTGTTCACAACCTATCATTAACTCTCTCTGCTCATCTGAGATTTCTTCATTATTTGCGTTGGCACGTTCCAAATGACTATATAGCCAATCCGTGAAAGAAGATATACCTTTAATCTCATTATTATCGAGATTACGTCTATATCTTTTGTTTTTTTTTCCTTTTACTTTGGAGATTTTGAAGTTCCTGTTCGTACTCGCTAAGAAATGCTTGCATGCATTTGCTATTATATGCTACAAAAGTAGACACATCATTTTTTTCTTGAAATGTAAATAAGAATGGAACTCGCTTACCTGATAATACCTCATCTGTTATTTTTTAAGAAGAGTTGTTGGTCCATGCATGTAGAGCTTCTTCATGAACTCTTTCAAGGTACTCACTAACGTAATACATGCACTCTTCAAGCTTCCAACCCTTTGCCATGTTGACAACACCTGCAATCTCTATTTCATCTACAAGATGGACTAATAAATGAATCTGAATATCAAAACATGAAGTAGGAAGTTCTTTCTCCATCAAACATAGTAGCTCATTCACGTTTTTTTTGTGGGATCGAGTTTTTTTTGGATGTAATCCACCTATACATATCATAAAAACAGTTATAAAGAAGTTAATTAAAAAATAAAAGATATCCAATATTCATACATATTAAATATAGAAGTATCATAATTACCTTATAAGTGATCCAAGACGATAGATCACATCTCGTACTCCTTTTGTTGTACATCCATCGATAACCAAAGGTAAAATATGTTTCAAAACGTTATGCGAGTCATGGGTCTTTAACCCAGACAAGCTCTTATCATCCATAGTAAACATGTTTTGAAAAGATGCTCCATATCCTATAGGAGTCTTAATCAATTGAATTCTATTGTTGATAGTTTGTATCTCTTTTGTTGTAAGTACCCAAGGAGCAGGTGCATAAATCATTTCTTGTCGATGTCTATCAAAAACTGGCCATCACTTTGGTTTTGATTTTTGATCTTTCAAATCATTCCTTGATGCTATGGTATCTTTTAGTCCAAGAAGATGCTGCCATAGTGAATAACCAATATTTTTGAATATATGCATAGGATCAAGAAAATGACACACTTTTAACTCTTTCCAATACTCCAAAGAATACCATATTGATATTCTCTACGGGTGCCAATTTTCTTTTACCTCACTTCACATACTCATTATTTGAATCATCACTGAAGATTTCTGATTCTAGATCTATCAGAGCTCCATCTGTCCATTTTTATACCAATTCATAGGCGTCATAGATTTTGGATACTGACCTGTTTCAAGATTTCCATTAAAATGTATCACTTCTCTTTTAGATCTTAATGGATGATCATCAGGAAACAATCGTCGATGTCAAAGATAAATATTTTTGTTGAGATTCTTACTATAGATTGATCTCAACCAATCACCACAATATGGAAAATCTTTATAACCCTTAGTAGATATTTCTGCATCATGAAAATGATAAAAATATAATTAGATTAAATCATATTTATTTACATGCATATTGAATAAAAAATTACATCAATACCTGAACAAACAACATATCTTGGATAAATCGTGAATAGTCCAAGCCACAATACCACGAACCGTAATATGTCTTTCATTGATGCTTTTCGATACATCAATGACATTAATACCTCTCCATAAGTCTTGGATATCGTCAATGAGAGGAGCAAGATATATATTCATATCTTTGTCTTTTTCGTGGGATTAAAAGTGAAAGCATTAAATGTTCCTTTTTAATGCTAAGATAGGGCGGAAGATTGTAGTTTATGACTACCACTGGCCGTGTCGACCATTTACTGGATTTCATGGAGAATGGATTAACCCCATCTAATGCAACTCCTAACTTTAGATTCTGTGGATTTTGTGCAAATTTAAGCCATGTAGAATCAATATGCTGAAAAGCAACACTATCATGAGGAATTCTGATTATTCCATCAGTACTTTTATGATCATGTTCCCAAGTCAAAATCTTTGATAATTCAGGGCTTTGAAACATATGTCTAATACGTGGAGCCAATGGAAAATGTCTCAATACCTTTTTTGGTATTTTACCTTCTTCACCCTTATATCGAGGAGATTGACATTTGGAACATGTCAAAGAGTCTGCATATTCACCTCGATAGAAAATACAATCGTTAGGACATGCATGTATACATTGATAATCTATAACAAGATTGTTGATTATCTTCTTCATTTCATCATGTGAGGTAGGAAGAATATCCTGACTTGGTAAAAACTTTTCAGATAAAACCTATAAGTTCATCAAAAATTAAAAAAAGTAAATAAATAAATATACATATATATATGCATATAATTTTATATATGTGTATGCTTATGTGCATGTGTATGTGGATGTGAATATGCCTTGCATGCGTATACATATGTGTATGTGTATATGTATATATGTATGTATATGTGTTTTATAGGTGTATATGTATGTATATATACATATGTGTATATGTATGCATATATGTATATGTATGTGTGTATACATGTGTATGTATGTATGTATGTGTATGTATGAATGTGTATATTTGTATGTATATGTATGTATGCATGTGTAGATGTGTATATTTGATTTCGTTTTTAATTGTTTTTTTGTATATTGTGGTTTGCAGATTTTCATATCTAGACCATTGAATCGTTTGGCAGTTTCCCATTTTATAGTCAATATTTTACCCGTCTTGCTAAGCTGTTTACAGATATTAAATAGTGGTTACCAAGGAAGGTATTTAGTCATATGTAAAATGGGAGGATCAAATTTTTCGCGGATATTTTGAAAGATGCATTAATAGCTTTAAAAGATGGGTGGACAAAAAGTGTCCATTCAATTCAAGTTCTTGTTCTTACCTTATCTAAAGTAAGAATAAAAACCTACATTGAATGGACACTTTTTGTTCACCCATCCTTTAAATTTATTTTTCCATCCTTCAAAATCTTCAAGATAAATTTGCTCCTCCAATTTTACATGTGGCTTAATACCTTCCTTGGTAACTGCTATTTAATATTTGTATAATTAGCAGCACATGTATTAGGTCGACTAAAATAGGAGAAACATATGTGTCAAGAAGATTCTAAAGGTTGGGTGGACAATTCTAAAGGCTAGATGGACAAAACATCTTCATTCGATACAAGTATGTATAATTTGACCTTACTCTCATAACATGTGTATGTGTGTGTATGTTTATATGTGTGTATGCATTCATGTATATTATGTGTATGTTTATATATGCATGTATATATATATATATATATATATATATATATATATATATATATATATATATATATATATATATATATATATATATATATATATATATATATATATATATATATATATATATATATATATATATATATATATATATATGTGTGTGTGTGTGTGTGTGTATGTATATGCATATATATATAAATAGATAGAAAATCGAATATTATACCTTAATAGTGTCGAAACAAATACATTACTCCATCCAAAATGATTTTGAAGATTGAGAGTAAGTAAGCTCGCACTTATTCGTGTCAAACGACTTCCTTCGTACACATGCTTTAGACATTCCTCTCGAAGATATTTCTCATTTTTAGAAATATCAATGCTCTCACTGTCATTTTGATACCAATTCTCAATAAAATCTACCATGCCATCATCTTCACCATTGTCACACAAATCTTGTACTTTATTGTCTTTTGAATATAGATCTTTGAACCTTGCATATTCCACAGGATTACTTTTGCGTAGCCTCCTCATAGAAGCTTCTGATAAATGAGGTCTTACTGGCAATTGTGAATGATATGGAGGAATATCATCAACATCATACGTTGGAATCTACACATATAAATAGAATTCATTAGTATTCCATAAATGAATAAAAAGTAAACTTTAAATATAAAATTAAGTATATAAGTTATTAAATATGGATAGAAATTTTTTATTCTCTCTAGCTAAAAGGTGCTCTTGGAGGTCTACGCCATCCATAATTCACTAATAGTTCATCACAGGCATTTAATGTAGTAATAGCATTGACAAGTATGTATCTTGATACATCTCTACTCATGTATGGTGATTCATGACTATTTTCACGCTCCTCAAATGTGCAATTAGTCCTTGAACTATTATGTAACCCTCGACTAGTATTTATTAAACCTGCTATATTTCGATGTGTGTCAGGTCTTCCATCAATATATAATGTTTCATTTTCTACATGTAAAATCCTTGTACTAGTAAGGGATGCTACGTTTAAGCATATTTCATAAGTACTCATGCTTTGAACATAATGTGAAAGTCGATGCCAATCTCCCCATCCATATATAGGACCAAAAAATGACGTAAGAGTGGCTTTAGAGTTTGGAGGCACATACAAATCCTCTACAATAAAGAGACCACGAGCAGCATTAGTAATAGTGGATGGAGCAATCATAAGTATTCCTGTATATCAACAGTAATTTGATTTTTTATATGGTTTTTAAATAAAATAATGACATTAATTTATATAAAAAATGCATACCCAAGCATTATCACGTTGACCAGGTGATCGTGCACACTCAAAAGTACCATACTCTGCCTCATGTTCAATACATTCCAATCGTGGTCTTCGATACGTGCCATAACAAGAGTTACACCAAGATATAATATTCTCTTGATAGTTAAAATTCATAATTATTCCTATCGGAGGACACATGTGAAGTCGTTGCATGGGTAGGAGGTGGTGGAGTACCCTCTGATTGATCAGAATCTGATTATAATAAGAAACAAAAAAATATATAAGCTATGTATCCATCAAATATATTTAAAATTATCTGTTTGATATACTTACAGTATATAGTCATTGCACGATGAGGAGACAGTGGTGGAGTTCCATGTGATTGATCAGAATCTACAAATAATGGTATTTGATATTAATAATCTGATTATTTACATACACAAAAAATTCAAATATATTTTTCATTTCAATTATGTTTTGAATTGTGTGTATGGTATTAACTAATGAAGAGTTTTGTTCTATTGATTGTTATTATTGTTTATATTCAGCATGTGGTTTAATACTTTAATTATATAATTCATTCATATGTGTATACATAAGTGTACATGTATATGTGTGTATATGTATGTATGTGTGTGTATATGTATGTATGTGCATGTGTATGTGTGTATATGTATGTATGTGCATGTGCATATGTAAGTGTATATGTGTGTATGAGTATGTGCATGTGCATGTGTATGTGTGTGCATATGTATGTGCATGTATATGTGTAACTCTATGTGTATATGTGTGTATGTGCATGTATATGTGTATATGTATGTATGTGCATGTGTGTGTGCATGTGTATATGTGTGTGTACGTATGTGCATATATATGTGTATATATGTGTATAATGCATGTATATGCATGTGTATATGTATAAAACATGCATGTGTATGTCGATGCATTTCCATTTGCATCCATGTGCATGCATGTGAATGTGCATGCATGTAGATGTGCATATACATGTATATACGTATATGTTAATGTGTGTATGTGTGTATATATATATATATATATATATATATATATATATATATATATATATATATATATATATATATATATATATATATATATATATGCAATAATGCATGCATGTAAGTCTTTTTATGTGGTTGTAGAAATGTTTGTGCATATGCATGTGTATGTCTAAGTGTATGTGCACATGTATCTGTGTGTATTTATGTATGTGTATGTGCATGTGTATATGTGTATATGTGTGAAAGTGCATCTTCATCATGTATAAGTGTATAAGTGCATATCAATAAGTGTGAGTATTCTATCTAATGAAAATAACACAATTCAAATGATATACAAAGATTAGAAATTTTACTTACAATAGTTAGCCATACTTTTTGCTTGGTTAGCTTCTTGAATAACCTGCAATAAAGAGAGAAAGAAGAGAGAAAGAGAGAGAGAGAGAGAGAGAGAGAGAGAATTCAAAGAGAGAAAGATGTAGAAAGAGAGATACAGAGACAGAGAGACAATAAGAGAGAGCTTAGGCAAAACAACAATTCTGCATATACTTGTTTCAGCTCGTAAGCGCAACGCAATTGCGAACGTTGGAGAGATCTTCGATCAGATGCGTGAAAATGCCGATCGAAGAGCCTCTAATGTTTTAATTTTTTTTCGTCAATAGAAGGTCGGTAAGCGCTGGTAACGCGTTGTAAAAACCACTGGAATTGGTGTCGCATAAGAGACATTATTTAGCGTTGCTTATGCAACACTTTTTAGCATCGCTTATGCAATGCAAAAGCGTCGCTTATGTGACGCTTTTTGAAACCGTCGCATTAGCAATGCTCTATGCGAGTGTCGCACAACCCTGTTGGTGCATTTTGCCCAAGCCTACATGCTTGATATGCTTGATATTATCCTCATTTGTAAGTCACATGAGTAGTCATGTGAACACCTCTTGTAAAAGAGTACATTTTATCTCTTGTAAATGGAAAAAGAAAAAAGGAAAAGGATGGCTTACCTCATGCATGATGTAAAAGCAAATTCGTGGCTATAACTACCAAAATCACAAATTTTTTAGCTGAGGGAATCTCTCCTAACTTTGGGGATCACTTTTAGGTGGAGCCATTCGAATTCGAATTCAAAACTCCCTCCAAGAATAGCTATAAAAGGAGCAAGAAGGAAGAGGCGATTAGCAAGCCTTGTACGTGACCACTTCATGTCATTTTGTAGAGATTGAAGAGCTTACTCCATAGCTCTATCATTCTACTCCCATTGTGCAAAGATTCATTGCCAATGTGGTTGTAATCATATGTGAATTTATACATTTATCATCATCTACTTCTCTGTTTTGTTCTCTGCTATACTCACTCAGAGCAGCAACTTTAGAAGGTCATATCTCGAGTTCTACTGAACCTTTTTCAGTGATTTAACTTGCGTTGGATAGATTGTACTGTCTACTTTGTGCATATAAGTTTTCAAGGTCATTGAATTAATATTTTTGGAGATATCTGCATTTTACTGCTTATTGGTCTATCTCTATAGTGCCCCGAGAATTGTGGGGAGGTTCCACAATTGTTGAAACTTGTTCTTAGTGCTCAGTCCATCATTTGAAGTGTTTTAACTTGGATTGGGAAGCTTACTAAGTCTATTTGCTATGCCCAAAAGGAAGTTTTCTAATTCCTTCCAGGTTGAGAGCACTGTTCATTTTTTCCAGCAGGTGTATGTCCAAAAATAGCAAGTTTTGGGAGCTAGTCATTTTGCAACTAGTCTGTCTTGACTTAAACTTTTGGGATACATGTTCCAAAGTACTTGGCTGACATTTTGGTGGATTTAGGAAGCTCAAAGGGTCTACTAATCAAATCTGAAGTCTCAATTGGCTGGTGTGAAGCTGGTTGTAGCAGCACCTACTCATCTTTGGATTGCATCCACCATCTCTCTTCTCAGTGGTATCAGAGCATAGTCAAGCAACATGGGAGATGGATTTCCATCAACAATTGACAAATTGGATCGAAACAACTACCCGGCATGGTCTCTAAGGATGGAGGCTTACCTTCAAGGGAGGAATCTATATGGATTCATATCTGGAGATGAAGCAATGCCAACCATGAGGAACAAAGGGCAACCATCACATGAAGAAGTGGAAGGACTTTCGAATTGGTGTTCGAAGGATGCACTTGCAAGGTCCTATATTCTAAACTCAATCTCTGATTTTCTTTTACCTCATGTCAAGGGATGCAAGACATCAAGAGAGACCTGGAATGCACTTGCTTCTTTCTTCTCTTCCAACACTCGAGCAAGGAAGAACCAATTGTGGATGGAGTTCACAACAATGAAGAAAAGCCCGAAGCAAAATGTGAATCATTATGTCACAAAGATGAAGGAGATTTCCGACCAACTTGGAAGCATTGGAGAGGTAATTGAAGAGGAGCAAATAATAAGACAAATCATGAATGGAATCAAAGCAGACGACAAGTGGGAGTCATTCACAACAGCCATGGATTTATACATGGATATGCATGTACCCGACCTCAACACACTCATGGGCCAACTCTTCACTCATGAAGCAAAGATTAGCAAAGGTGGTGAGTCCTCAAGAGGTAATCAAACTTCTGCCTTATATTTTGATAAAGCTAAGGTCAAGGACAAGTCAAAGAATAGGAAGAATGAAGATGAAGGTAGCTCTTTCCAAGCAAACTTTGCAGGTAGAGGAAGAGCTAGAGGAAGAGGCAGAAGTGGAAAGCAAGGCAGGGGGAGATTCCAATCATCTCAACCTTGCAACATATGTGGCTTATCTAACCATACTACTGAAGAATGTTTCAGGAACCCGAGGAACTCAAGAGGAAGAGGATTCAATAGAGGTGGCTATGGATCAAATAGAGGCAGGTACAATGGAGGCTACAACAACAACTACTACAACAACAATTACAACAACAACAACAACTATCAAAGTGGCCATAGAGGAAGAAGAGATTACAATAACTATGCAGAGGACCAAAGTCAAGAAGATTCATTATTGATTATGAATCTATCAGCAAAGAAGGGTAAAGATGATGATCACATATTTTACATTGATTCGGGATGCTCGAACCATGTAGCAGGAAATGTGGCTTTACTTTCTGATTTGGAAGATCCTCATAACAAGCATGAAGTGCAGACAGGAGATGACACAAAGCACTCAGTGGAGAAGATAGGTAATGTGAAGACATCAGATGGGAATATGAACCTCTTAAGCAAAGTCTTGTATGTCCCTACAATTACCAAAAATTTAATAAGTGTTGGACAAATTGTTGAAAAAGGATTGCAGGTTAGATTCAATCGATTTGGAGCATATGTTGAAGACCCAAGGCAAGGCTTTCGAAGGATTGCCAAAGGAGAAAAGACAGGAAGGCTTTTCACTTTTGAAGTGGAAGATACAAAGAACATAGCTTTGTTTAGCTATGGATCTCAAACTCTAACAGAGTTGGAGATATGGCACAAAAGGCTTGCTCACATTGGTGAGAGGACACTCAAACAGATTTGCAGGGACCAAAGTGTACTTGGTTTGCCTAATATCACAAGGCAACACATGATTTATAAGTGTGAAGCTTGTCAACTCGGCAAGGCTCATAGACAACCTTTCAATAAGAAAGGATATATGTATCAAAATCCTTTGGATCTAGTGCACACGGATGTGTGGGGTCCAAGTAAGGAGCCATCTATATCAGGCTCAAGATATTATGTGTCTTTCATAGATGATTGTAGCAGGTGGACTATTCTATTTTTCATGAAGCACAAGGATGAAGTGTTTAATTGCTTTAAGAAGTATATTGCTCTTGTTGAAAACCAAACAGGTAGGACTTTGAAACGACTCAGATCACATGGTGGAGGAGAATACTTCTCTTCTGAATTTGATGCCTTCTTGCATGAAAGAGGCATTAAAAGGGACGTCACTACAAGGTATACACCCGAACTCAATGGTGTAGCAGAGAGGAGGAACAGAGCTATTGTCGAGGCTGCAAGGTCCATGATCAGCGAAAAGGGATTGCCGAACTACCTATGGGCAGAGGCTGTGTCGACAGCCACATATCTCATAAATAGACTTCCATCTAAGTCACTAGATGGAAACACTCCATATGAAGTGTGGAATGGAAGAAGACCTAGTCTAGAGCATTGCAAAATCTTTGGATGCTTAGCCTATGCTCACATTCCTTCTCAAGTAAGAGGGAAATTGGATCCCAAGGCAGAGAAGTGTGTATTTATAGATTGTACAATCCAACCAAAAAAGGATTTTCTGTGAGTAGAGATGTAATTTTTTATGAAAACAAATCATGGTTTGATGATGACAGGAAAGTGAAGTTGCCGTATGACTTGGATGAAGACTTTCCATCACTTCAACCAAAGGAGCCAAAGCAGATTGAAGAAAGTGATTCGGAGATTGACCTAGAAGACTTGGAAAGACTAAAGCTATGGAAGAACAAAGGTAAAGCAAAGATGCAGGATGCTACATATGGACCGGAGAGCTCACATCAACCACTTAGAAGGTCTTCAAGGGAGAAGAAGAAACCAGAGAGGTTTGGTTATGATACTTCTTTGGTCACCAAGCACTCAATCTACATTGCAAAGGATTCAACCAATGAAGAACCTACCACATTCGAAGAAGCACAAAGCAAGAAAGCTTGGAGAGATGCAATGGATGAAGAAATGGAAGCCTTGAAGGAGAATGACACTTGGGAGCTTGTACCTAACAAGCCATCTATGAAGATAATCGGATCTCGATGGATATACAAAATCAAGAGGAATCCAGATGGAAGTATAAATAGACACAAAGCAAGGTTAGTTGCTAAAGGGTTTGCTCAAACCCATGGTATTGACTATGAGGAGACTTTCTCTCCTGTTGCAAAAATGGCTACAATTAGGGTTCTCATTAGTCTTGCTGCATCTAGAAATTGGAATCTTTATCATCTTGATGTAAAGAATGCTTTCTTGAATGGATGGATTTCTGAGGAAGTGTATATGGCACAACCTCCTGGATATGAGGATGCACATCATCCTAACTATGTATGCAAACTAAAGAAAGCTTTGTATGGATTGAAGCAAGCTCCAAGAGCTTGGAATTTCAGATTGGTGACTTATTTGCAGGACCAAGGATTCAAAGCTAGCAAGGCGGATACCTCTTTGTTCATAAAGAGGAATGGATCTGAAGTGATCTATTTATGTGTGTATGTTGATGATATTATTATCACAGGCAATGATCTTGAAGGTATCAAACAGGTAAAGAGTCAAATGAAGGAGGAGTTCAAAATAAGTGACCTCGGACCACTCACTTATTGTTGGCAGTAGTCTTGGTACACCAGGACTCACAAGACGTGAAAGTCAAAGAAGGGAGTCAGAGCGAAGGGACAGCACAAGCAAACAGAGCAGTCAAAGAAGATCTGGCAAGTAGGCCAATATTTTTTCAAGGCACTAATGCAGATCAAAGAGATGGACATGCAGGGAGGAAGAGCAAGTAGAGAGCTCGAAGATATGTATGGCAGATCACTAGAAGAAATCCCTACAACAACAGTGATTCTTATCACTAACAATCATTATAAATATCATTTCACATTTTTGTAGCTCCATTTTGTGCAAGCCAAGGAGTCCTTGAGCTTGAGGAGCCTTAGAAGTAGTTGCGTACCAATTTTCGTATTTTTTAGATCTCGTTTGAGCCCCCAGATAAGCCCTGGAACCTAATTTTTAACTAGGCCGGACACTAGGTGGACAGGGCCAAAACTAGTCAAAAACTATAAAAAGAGCTAGAGAGCTCATTTTTGAGGTTGGATTGTAATTGAAACGAACTTGTAAGAGCTTTTGAAAGTAGTCTAAAGAACTCCATTGATTCTCTCTCTTTGTCTTGCCTTGTGTGCGCGTGTGTGTGTATGTGTGTGCATGCTTGTGTGCTTCTCACTCACGCACTTGTGCCGCCACTTGCTCGAGGTCTTCATACCATCCTCACGTCTTCCCGGATTGACATTAAAGGAGGTGCTACTCATCATTGAGCTACACCAAATTTTGGCGCCGTTGCCGGGGATCGAGCTTTGAGGACGAGCGTGTGATGGTAAGACGTAGAGTTGACGCATTGGAGTTGTAGGTATTTTCTTCACTCTCATCGATTTTCTTTTACTTTCTTTACCATCTTCATTTCCATCATCATCATCACCATCTCCCACCTCCATCTCCATCATCGCAAAAATTTCAGTTTTTTGACTATATCCCCATCTCCACCTCATTTCCCTCATTTCACTTGTGAGAGAGAGCGAGAGAGCGAATTTGCATGTGCTGTTTTTGCATGTTTTCTGAGTTGTCTTGCAGGTACAGGCTGCATCATCATCCCCAGCACTCCGCGCAGGTACGGAAATCTGAGTAATTATCTGTGTGTCGCCGAGCTCTGTCAATCGCGATCGACTGAAAAAGTGCTCTAATTGCTAAACAAAGTGCATATCCATGACCTACAGGCCTAGAGCTTCCCAAAAATGTGTTTAGTTTTTTGAAATTCCACAGATTTCTGTCAATCGCGATCGCTCTGTCAATCGCGATCGACAAACCACGACGGACAGACCTGTCAATCGCGACTGACCAGTCAATCGCGACCGACAGCCCACGACGGCTCTATCAATCGCGACCGACAGAGTCAACGACCGATTGACCACGACTGACGGATCATACGCGCGACACGTGTCAATCGCGATCGAGTCATCAATCGCGATCGACTCATCAATCGCGACCGACACAGTCAACGACTGTTTGACCACGACGGACAGCCCACGACGGCTCTATCAATCGCGACCGACACGGTCAACGACTGTTTGACCACGATCGACAGACCCTCGCGACCGACCTGTCAATCGCGATCGACTCATCAATCGCGACCGACAGAGTCAACGACCCTTTGACCACGACTGATTGACTTTTCGTAACCCCTGTCAATCGCGACTGACCAGTCAATCGCGACTGACAGCCACGACGGACCTGTCAATCGCGATCGACACGTCGATCGCGACTGACCTGTCAATCGTGACCGACAGACTTTGCGAACGCGTTAGAAGGGCAAATTAGGTCAAATTTTCAAGGCAAAATTATTGGTCTAAATTTTGATTAAGTGTGGGACAAATACTAGGGTGTAGTATTGCATCGCGAGGCCGTGCCACAAGCTACTCGAGTATTCCTGTTTGACTGTTAGCTTGTATTGAATCCTGATTTAACCCCCTAAACCCTGAACAGTCATAACTTTTTCATACGAAATCCAATTTTTGAGCTCTTGGGCTTGTTGGAAAGCTCGTGGCATATACTACACGCCCTCAACTGTTTTTTATAAAGATAATGCGTTGATTTTCAGAGAGGGTATTTTGAAGTTGACCATACCCAGGGGGATCAAAGTTAGGGGTCTTTAGAATTATTTTCCTAAAAGTCACAATGCAAATATGTGTTTATGTTACATGAATGCAAGTGGTTGGTTTTGTCCTTTGAATCTAAGCATTGAGCTAACTGTGGGACTTTTATAGGTCCATTGAGAGCAACTGAGAGCGTACAAAGCAAGGTTTCTTTGCAAGCTTGAGAACCGGGTTCTTGAGCACCATAAAGCAAGGGATCAACAAGTAAGGTTGGAATATTCTCAACTCCCTCTGTCATTTCCTAGCTCAAGCTAAGAACGACTAGTGATAGGAGTAAGCCAGGGCGACGGTAGGCAGTTATCAAGTGAAGACTACCTAAAAACTCAAGTTCAAGTTAAAAACATAATCTCTGTACTGTCGATAACCTAAAGGAAAAGAACCTAACGTGGAACGATCAACCTAAAGTACGAAGAACATTCAAGTGTTCCTGACGACGTGATATCAGACAAGACCATAAACACAATAATTAACTAAAAAGAATCAAGTGACTGGTACCAATTGATCGGCAACGAGGTTGTACACTGGAAAAAAATTGGGCTAATCAGTTAGGCATATGAACCTTCGATCAGGACGACACCTAGCAAGAGAGAGACAAAGCCTTAGGTCTTCAGAGGCTAGTGTCAATCACACTGCAAGGTCTTGGGCCCAGCAGTTGAGCCACCACTCATACTACCCTAGCTCTGAGACCAGTGAGTCAGAAATGTCTCAAGGCATGGACAGACCTACGGGAAGTTCAGGAGTGCCTTATTTGTACAGGGTAGAAGGCCCTTACAAAACACAGCTGGAATATCTTAGGACCAACCGACTAGGTGCTAGCATCTATGAGGACGGCCTAGGAAGATCCGTGGTCCAGATTAAAAACCCTGACCAATCCATAGGACTAGAGCACCCAGCTGTCAAGTTTGAAAACGGTGCATACCTGGACAAGGAAGGAACTATATATGTAGTTACTAGTCACCCGGATAGAACAGATGACTTTGGGAATGTAATCTCAGAAGCGGACTTAGGTGACCCGGAACAAGGGAACATGGGTGCGGAACCTAGAACCCCTCGAGGTAAATCAGTTCTCACTAGGATTATCACGCCTGAGTGGGTCCCCCAAGACAACAAGAGCATAGAGTTGCTCCTCAATCGAGAAACTGATGAAGCCTTTTGGAGGTATAAATCCAATCAGCCAACTGATATAGGAAATATCATGATCTATGAGTTTAAGGATCCGGATAGCCCAGGTAGAGTGACCTACTTAGATCACACTTCGGAACGGATCTTTGTGGTGACAGAAAATGATAGGCATGCTTACACTTGGAAGGGTGAATTTATTTTCCCCCAACCAAGATCAAATGTATCCTATGGTCACCCTGGGGCTCGAGCTTCCCAAGCTCATGGTACGCAAAGAGACAGAAGCAGAGATAGACCAGAAGTAAGTTTTGCCAACCCAGTAGGCAGAGAAAGAACGAGGACGGAGACGAACAGGGTAGAACCTGAGGTGCTGAGAGCTCACAGGAACCAAAGAAACGTGGATGGATTCCCTCTGCCGAGACCTAGAGAGCACACAAGAACTCTGAGACCCACCCAACTAGTTAAGTCCATGAAGAATTACTTTGATGGCACAGGAGATCCTTATGATCATGTGGCGGAGTTCAAACAAGTCTTGAGAGCGGAACAAGTGGAGGATCTGTTCACACAGTACAATGCCTTCGGTCTAACCCTTAGGAACACCGCACTTACATGGTTTCAGCCATTGGATGAGCGCCAGTTCAGGAGCATAGATCAACTCCTAGAAGCATTTATTATAGAGTTCTCTAAGAGCGGCATAAGACACAATACCTCCTCATTGATTCACAGCTTCAAACAGACCCCCCAAGAGACTGTCAGATTGGCCGGAAGAAGATTTAGACAATATCTTGAAAGGTGCCCTATTTCGGAGCTACCCACACCTGCTAAACAAGTAGCCTTATTCCTTGATGGATTGCTGAGTACGAAATTGAGATCCTATGTGTATCTAAAGGACCCTAGGACCATAGAAGAATGTGTACGCATGTGCATTGACATTGAAGATAACCTAGGAGAAGAGCTAGAGCTTTCCAAAATCTACAAAGATTCAGATAGTGCTTCTAGTCACTCTTCCACGCAATCCACATCGATTGAGGAACTCGCAGAGAAAGTGGCACAAAAACTAGGCGTCTCTAGCAAACAAATTCCGAGGTTTGCTCCTGTGAAAAGGTGCTATACATGCGGTGGTGACCATATGGCGAATGTCTGCCCTATTATGGCTCAGCCCCAAGTAAATCCGAGTAGCCAGTACTGCACCATAGAACGGAGATACACCAATCACACCGCACAAGATTGCCCATACAACAAGCAGGCAGTTAGGCAACCCTATCCGCAACCCTACCAACAAGGCAGATACCAGAACCAAAATCCACCACCACAATATGCTAGACCCCAACAAACCTACCAACCACAATATCAGGCCCAACAGAGACCCCAACCTGTGCTAGCACAACAACCCCCAAACCCCGCTAACGTGATTCCAGTAAAGTATGCTATTGCAGAAGAAAACCTGAATAGGGCCATAGTACCAGTAACCCCATTGATCTCAGAAAGTGACCCGAGTGACCATAGCTTTGATTCTACCCATGTCGATAGTCCCCAGGCTTACTACATGCAGTCTCCAGAACATGGTGAGTCCTACTATAGTGAAGAACCGAGTGAACCTAGTTGGGAGTCAGAGTACACAAATGTCATGTATGCAAACCCCAACCCTAGGTCTCAACCTAGGCAGGTACGACCACCATTTCCTAGAGGACCATGCTACCGATGTCAGGGAGATCACTTCGTTCGTGATTGCCCCTTACCTCCACCTACACAAACTCAGTCCGTGACAATCCAAGGCTTTTGCCAAGATTGTGGAAAAGAGCATCTCTTACGAGATTGCCCAAAGAACCCCAATAATATGCCAAAAATCACGCCTATCAACGTTATTGGGTTAGTAGTAGATTCCACAGGAAGTGTCACTTCCACTGCTCCCGTACAGGTAGTCACTCGAGCTCAAGCCTTGCAGCAGAATCAAGGAGTAAACCAGGATAAGAACTCAGAGGCTAGTGAAACCGAGAGTATAACAAAGAAAAGGACTAGAGCATGGAAAGATAGTCGGGAAAGAATGAAAAGACAATGGGCTAAAAAGATGAGTGAACTTGAGGAAAGCATAAGAGAAACCAAAGCTAGGATAACTGAAATCACCTCTCAAATCCCCTCTCACACTACCCCGCCGCCACCACTCCCATCTCCATCCGACCCACCACCTTCCCCACCACGTCATACGATTCCACCACCTCCTAGGGTAGGATCAGTGTTAGCTGATCCCACTCCTGAAGACATAGACATGATGCTCAAAGCATATCAGGCCAGAATCCAAGAAGGTCCAAACATCATGGATCATGACAAGTGCTATCCTAGAGCTGACCTAGAGATAGAAAGAACCAAACTGTGCGCGAAAATGGTCGCATTGGCTCAAACTATGTTTGAAGCCAGTCGCCTTTTCAATTACTCGGGCTCAGCCAAAACGCAATTACACTTGGATGGATTCCTAGAGAAGTTAGAGGAAATAATTGCAAGATCTGCCAAGGAAGAAAAAAATCAAGGAAAAGATAAAGCAAGCAAAAACATGAAGCATTCCCCATCAGAAGTGTATGTGGCCAATTCCACTAAACCAGACACCTTTCCCTCCTTAGAAAGATTAGAGAGGCTAATTGCACAGTCAGAAAAGGAACCTACCCCTCAAAGAAAGGAAAGGGCAAGAGAACGGAAAAGCCAGCCTCTTCAGGAAGCCCACGTGCCTTTCCAAGAAGCTTATCTTCCCCCCCAAAAGTCACAGGAGCCTCCCTCGAAAGCTTACGTACCTCCACAGGTAACCCACATTCCTTCCCAGAGAGCGTATGAGCCTGTTCGGAAAAGTAATAGCATAAGTAATCCTCCCCAAGAAGCTTGTGCTCCAGCCATCTATGGGAACGAGGAGAGAGCCAACGATAGAATAAGCCCTCCTTCCCAGGTTGCTTACGTGCCTAATTCTACGGAGCCAGACACTTCCTCTTCTATGAATCGGTTTGCACCAGACTTCCTACGAGAGATTCAAGAAGACAAATGGGATAACGAAAGTGAGGTCGCCCCTCCTTTTGAACTTGTGGACGATGCACACGACCAATTCCCTCAAGACATCCCATCTATTTACGGGGAACATGAGAGTGCTCAGTCTCACGAGAGATTGGACTTTGAGTCTAATTCCATACAAGAGTTACCCCACTTCACAGGCCCATGGGAAGCAAAGTCCGCATGTATGAGAGCACCCACAGTCATGGTAAGGAACGACGACTCAGTCACACCAAGGAACACGGAGGTAGTAACGAACACCAAGGTGCAACGCGATCTCACTTTGGAAGAACTCCCTGAGGATAGACCAAATGCGCGGAAATATGCAGCCAGTCGAGTCACTGAAGTTGCAAAACCTCGTTCCCGGGCAGGATCCCATAGGACAGTGCCAGAAATTCCCTTGGATAAGATAGGAGATATGTGTGAGGGTGAAGAAGGGAACACCTATCTTCCCATCACCTACCAGGAGTACACCACCAAGGCAATCTTGGACTCAGGTGCAGGAGTTGCAATTGCCACCACCTCCCTATGGAAGCGTTGGGGCAAGCCAGCACTCAGGCCAACGAGAATGAAATTGCAAATGGCCGATGGTCACATAGAGAGACCCCTAGGATTGCTAGAAGGAATAACTCTCACCACTTGTGGTGTCGAGTTTGAACATACCTTTGCCATATGTGACTTCAGCAAAAATCATGCCTATGAGATGATTTTGGGAAGACCATTTATGCGACAGTTGCAAGTGGTACAGGATTGGGGGACCAATTCCTTGTATCTGCAACACTTGGGTGTTACCACCAAAGTTAATCTCAAGGATTATTCTCATAGAGATGTCCCTCCTATCCAATGGAATCCCATCCATAGAGCCAAAGACGATTCAGAATCGGTGCATTCCATAGGGTCTGGATCCTCATGGATGCATGAAGACACTCACTTATGGATGTGCAAGGTAGCGGTAGAAGAAGAGAAGAGAGAGAAAGCCAGAGAGGTAGGTGCAAAAGAAACCCATAGGCCAATCCAAGACCCAGCCTATGCACCTATAGTTTTTCCAGACAAAGAATTTGAACCTCACGGTTGGGCAGAAATCTTAGCAACCATGGACGTAGCCATCAATGAAGAACAATGGACACCTCACTGTGATGAGGATGGCTATGACATTTCAGTCTTCTCCATAGAGCCAATCATGGGAGAGGCAGTTCTAGAAGAATGTGAACCTAGCCCCGATGCATTTGAGGATGCAAGTGACTCCGATCTAGAGTCAATCATTATGGACCCACCATTTGCATCAGATGAAGAATACTTCCATGAAGTAGAATTTCAACCCCAGAGGCATGGAGAGGTTACAAATGATGTAAGATTAGCAACGCATATGACCCCAAGGGAAGAAGGAAAGAAACGAAGAAAAAGAGAAGTCTCACCAGAAGAGGAAGAATCTTTGTTTGAGGTCCCAGAAAATTTTAAGAAGTATGAGATAGACGACAGGAGAGTCATGATAAGGATGCCTAAACGAGAGGCACAAGTAGGAGAGGCCTATGATAACAAAGAAACCACCAAGAAAGTAGTTGTGGCCATAGAAGAAGGAGAGGAGAGATGCACGTATATAGGCCATGACCTAACAGAAGAAGAAGAGTACGAATTGATAGCCTTGCTAAGAGAATACAGAGATGTATTCGCTTGGAGTTACAAGGATTTGAAAGGGGTTGACCCGGACATATGCTCGCACACCATCCCCATGACTTCAGACGCCAAACCCTCTAAGCAAAAGCCTTATACATATAACGATAATTACGCTGCTAAGATCAAAGAAGAGATAGATAGACTGGTTGAAGCTGGATTTATCTATGAAATTGAGCACACTGAGTGGGTATCCCCCATCGTAGTGGTGCCCAAGAAGAATGGCAAGTTGCGTGTGTGCATTAACTTGAAGAAGGTTAATGCAGCCACTATTCGAGATAACTATCCGCTTCCCATCACAGAACATCGCTTAGAAAGAGTGGCAGGCAAGGAAGTGTACAGCTTCCTTGATGGATTTTCGGGCTACAATCAAGTAGCCATAGCTCCAGAGGATCAGCATAAGACTGCCTTTGCCACAGAATGGGGCATTTTTGCTTTTAGAGTAATGCCATTTGGGCTTACCAATGCACCAGCTACCTTCCAGAGGCTGATGTGCCATGTGTTTAAGGAGTTCCTGAGGAAGAGTTTAGAAGTCTACGTTGATGATCTTTGTGCTCATTCCAACATTAGACAAACCCATATCCCTGAACTCAGACAAATCTTTGACAAATGTAGAGAATATCAAGTCTGCCTGAACCCAGAAAAGTGCGTTTTTATGGTCAGGCAAGGCAAGATTCTAGGACATATAGTGTCAAAAAATGGCATATCTATCGACGAAGAAAAAGTGAGAGCCATAGCAGAGCTACCTAGACCTAAGAATGTCAAGGAAGTACAAGCTTTCATGGGGCATTGTGGCTATTACCGACGATTTATACACATGTATGCTGTCATTGCAAAGCCCATGTACGGACTTCTGACAAACTTTGAGTGGACGGATGAATGTGAGAATTCCTTCCAAGAGCTTAAACGAAGATTATGTTCAGCACCAATCTTGACCACACCAGATTGGAATAAGCCATTCCATGTTCATGTGGATGCATCCAATTATGCCATTGGATGTGTGCTTGCACAACCTACTGGTGAAGGTAATATGGATCTTCCAATTGCCTATGCCAGTAGACAATTGAATGCGGCTGAACAGAATTACACCACTACGAAGAGAGAAGGATTAGGCATGGTATACGCAGTTAAGAAATTTAGACACTATTTGCTTGCAAATAAGTTTAAATTTTTTACTGATCATCAGGCATTGTTATATCTCGTAAACAAGCCATGCAATACAGGAAGATTAGTGAGATGGTTTCTCTTGCTAATGGAATATGACTTTGAGGTTGTGGTAAGAAAAGGTAGGACTCACTTGAGAGCAGATCATCTCTCTAGGCTCACATCGGGAGAAGCCCCACAAGGAGTGCCAGATGACCTTCCTGATGCTTACTTGTTTAATTTGGAAGTTGTACCGCAGTGGGCTAAGTCATTGGTACCAGTATTGACATACGGGCCTAACCATCAAGTGGTAAACACACGGAATAGAGAGATTGTAAAAGCCCAAAAGTACCACATCATGGCAGGAAGCATGTACAAGCACACAGATCAAGGGATCTTGGCTTGTTGCGTAGAAGAGGATGAGTACGCTAAATGGTTGCAATTAGCACATATAGGTGCATTAGAGCAACACCATTCAAAGCAAAGAACTTTACAGACTCTAAAGAGATTCGGAGTGCATTGGCCCACTATGGAAGCGGATGTCCAAAAGTTGTGCAAGGAGTGCCCAATCTGCTGCACTAAACCACCAGTGGAACACGCCACTCTTTATCAAGTATCCATTGTGCCAGATTGGAGTGAACCACTAGTATCATTCCTGAGGACAAACACATTCCCTCCAGACATGACTCTGGCTAGGAAAAGGAGTTTAGAACAAGAAGCCCTGGATTATTCACTCATTGGTGATAATCTATATAAGCGTGGTAAAGATGGTTACCTGAGACTATGTGTCCACGAAAGTGAATATCTGAAGATCTTGGAAACTGCTCACCAAGGTGTGGCAGGAGGACACTTTGGACCAGATCGGGTGATCAAGGCAATTCTATTTGCGGGCTTCTGGTGGCCTACCATTCACATGGATGCACATACCTATGTGAAACGGTGTGATGTCTGTCAAAGGACTCAGTATCCTATACGCAAAGATGAGATGCCACTGAAACCTATGATGGGTGGACGTGCATTCTCTAAGTGGGGAATAGACTTCATAGGTCCTATTAATCCCCCAGCTAAGGGTTCTCATGCGGAATACATCATTGTTGCGACGGATTATCTCACCAAATGGGTAGAGGTAAAGGCTACGACAAAGAACGATGCTCAAACAACTGCCAAATTCTTGTTTGAGAATGTATTCACGAGATATGGACTACCTATAGAGCTTGTAAGTGATAGAGGCACTCATTTCTTGAATGAAGTGATTGAAAATCTACTCCAAGAATTCTTGGTAATACACAAGAAGTCTGCCCCTTATCACCCTCAAGCTAATGGACAAGCTGAGAGCACTAATAAGATTTTATGCAATGTACTGACGAAATTAGTGAACACTAAACGCTCTGATTGGGACAAACAGCTACACCATGCTGTTTGGGCATACCGAGTTGCC
Organism: Ceratopteris richardii; assembly: GCA_020310875.1. Classification (NCBI taxonomy): domain Eukaryota; kingdom Viridiplantae; phylum Streptophyta; class Polypodiopsida; order Polypodiales; family Pteridaceae; genus Ceratopteris; species Ceratopteris richardii. The sequence continues at coordinate 63,522,759 of CM035434.1, forward strand.
TACAAAACGGTACTCCAAGCCACCCCCTTTCAGATGGTATTCGGCCAAAACGCTGTGCTACCCTTGGACTTCTTGATCCCTACATTGAGAGTAGCACAAGAGCACGAATGGACGGGTCATGAGCTCTCCTCTAGGATTTTTGACCTTGAACGATTAGGAGAAACGAGACTGAGAGCCGCAGCAGGAATATATGCAGCCAAGAAGAGACAGAAGGCATACTTTGATGCCCATGTGAAGGATAAAGGCCTGAAAGCAGGAGATCTAGTCCTAGTCTATACACTGAAACAACACGCGAGGAAGCTAGAAAAGAGAGGCTACGGACCTATGGTTATCAATAGGATCTCCACGAGTGGAGCAGTACAATTGGCCACATTAGAGGGTGATGTTCTCCCTAACTATATTAGCAGATGCAGAGTCAAGTTGTATCAGGAACCCCTCACGGAAGAAATGCTCAGCCGACTCAAAACTGCTAAGAAACGCAAAGAGGAAGAGAAGCGAATTAGAGAAGAAGCTCAAGCAGAAGCTTTAGAACGCATTAGAAGGATGAAATTACGTAGGCAAGGTAGAGAGCAGCCTAGGACAAATGACTATGCAGATCAAGGATATCATATGGCAATGTGTGCAGTCGCAGGAACCAGCTCTCATAGGATAACTGATCGACGTCCTTTCGTAACCTTAGAGATAGGACAAGGAAAGAGTGCAAGGACCGTAAGAGCCTTGATTGACTCGGGTGCAGCCACTAGTGCTGTTAGAGTGTCTTACTGTCAAGAGCTGCAGTTAACTGTCAATCCTGTGGAAGCATATCTCATAGGATTGGGAGGCGTGGAAACCCCTTGCATGGGCGAGGTGGAACTTCCCCTCTACATTCATGATGAGGCAATGACAGTTAAAGTACTGGTGTGTCAGGATGAGGATCTCACGGAACCTCTTGTCTTGGGTCAAGACTGGATCTATGACCAAGCAGTCAACTTAAACCTAAGAAGTGGACTTCTTCATGTATGGGTCAATCATAGTCGAGTTACAGTAGAATTAGACAATGGAGCACTCAAGGAACTAGGAAAGGCACAGACTCCTGGTCCTTCCAGGGGTGCACATGAAGTTGACCATGCTGTTCTTGTCCAAAACTATGTGTTGCAGAGGAAGGATATTCGCAAAAAAGGAGTCCGGGATGCAAAGGAATTCCCTTCTTTTCCAAAGGCCAGAAGAAGGCAACAACCCAAGGTGGATCACAGGCCAAAGAAGCAGAGTACTACCTATGTCGGGGATCCAAAGTACCTGCGCAGCAAAATGTCCCAGCAAGTGAAACAAGTGTGGGTGCGGAAAGGCGAACACCCGGTTGCACTCAAGCCAACCACACGAGCAAAGCCTCTTATTAGTAACCAACAACACGACACTAATAAGAAGTCTTTCGGAAATTCTTCTACTAACGTGAAATATATTTGGGTGCCCAAGAAGTCGATGAAGGCTAGCCCACAATCAAGACAAATTTGGGTGCCTAAGGCTTGCTTGATGGCACAAGTAGCTACGCTGAGGCCACAACCTAAACAGCATAACGCAGCTACGCATACTGCCAGTATTCACTCGTTCTCAACGCTCATGAACACACCAAGACCCAAGAGCGTGCATGTAATTAATTGTAAATGGGTCCCAAAAAGGCCTCGTTTTCAAACCACGACACCGAGAAAGCTCTCTAGAGCCTCTCCGAAACCGAAAGCAAAGCCCATTCACTGCATTTGGCAGCATAGGGCCTGTAATAAACCCCCTGACCCCAATTTGTAAATTCATACCCACTTACTAACTGCAGTAGTCTCCTAGGACAACACAAGCACTAACTACACACACTGTCTTCGTGCACTTACTAACCACTAACTCACCATCTACCTCATGTTAATGTTGTAACGGGGACAACAACGGATTTATTCTGTCCATTACGATGTTAACACTTGGTTCTATATTCTCCCAGAACCAACCAGCAAACAGGGCCATGGCAGAAGCAGGTACCAGTTCTCAAGCCGGATCTGGTGCCCAGATTGTGGACATAGAAACACTTCTCCTTGAGCCACGTCTCACCGCAAGGCCGCAAGAACTTCAAGCCGTGCATGTGCTCCCCATTCAGGATCCTCCTCAAGGGCACACTTCTCAAGTAGGTAAGCATGCGCATTGGTTCAGTGATGTCGCTGGACCACTGGGCGATGGAACCTATTTCTGGGAAGCAGAATTGGAATTTAATGGCAAATGGGGTCGATACCACTTTTTCACGCGCGAGTTTGAAAGCTATCAAAACGCCGAAGTCATGAGATCAGTTTGGATCAAAGCGGGTGTGGACAGCTATTTCAGGGCCCACTTACCAAAGCCGGATTTCTTACGATGTTCATATCTGATCAGTACCATCACGCCAAGCAGGGCCAAGGGAGGCGACAGCACCTTTGTGTTGCCATTACTGCTGCCGGGTCATGAGCTTAAAAGATTCAAGTTGACCCTCAATTTGGTAAGAGAAGCATTGGGTATGTATGGCATGCACATCCCAACAGAAAAGGAAACCATGGTTCCAGGTCGAATGAAGCACAAAGATCTTAATAAGTTGAAGGACATGGTAGCGATGACACCTACCATTGCGCTTCACCTGCGAACCATCATGCAACATTTTGCTTTTCCCGCCCAAGAACGATTCACAATGCCTCCGAAGAAAATATGGTTCAGCTTGTATCTAGCAGAGACAGAAAGCCTGCCCATCAATGTGCCACACTGGATCATAGATCAGATCCACCTAGCCCATCAAAGGTGGAACAAGAAGCAGAAAAATGTGCTCCACGGGTGTTGTGCTCTGACCAGAATAATCTATAGATGCTTGGCTTATGACGTGCCTGTTCAGCGGGCACTCGTATGGTCCCGGGCCCAAGAATTCCAGAGAAGACTATCAGCTGCAGGTCCCCCATCAAAGAAGATGAGGGGGGGAGTCCAACTACCCTGTGCTCAACCAAGGGGAGCTACCACTACACCAGAAATCACCCCTCCCCAGACACGACGAGTTAGGCCATTCACAATCCGGCTACCAAGACCAAGCACAAAGGGGCCTAATCTGGTGTTTCCACCCATTCCATCAGATTTGGAATTTCCACAGGGATTTACTCTTGAGGACCTCACGGATGAAGAAATTACCAGGTTGATCTATGACTCTAATCTCGAAGCTGAAGCAGAGCGAGCTCAGGAACCACAACCCCAAACAACAATATCGGCCCCCACCCAACCACAAGTTGTAGAAGTCGATGTAGATGAACAAGAGGCAGGAGGAGACGAAGAAGAAGCCGACGAAGAACAACATCAAGAATATGACGAACTCTCCGAGTTAGCAAGTGCCCCAGCGTATTCGGCACAAATCAAGAGACTATATCGAACCATGCAACTGGTTCAGGAACAGCATAAGATGTCACTAGAATCGTGCAAGAGACTCATGAACGACTTGCTAGCTGAGGAAGGTGTGGACGAGTTGTTCATTGAGTCCATGAACCTTCATGCCGACGCCGTAGGATTGGATGAGGCCATTCATGAGGCAATGGCCTACATTCACAGGTTTGAGAAAAGGGTTCCCGTTCGTCCCAGGAGGTCCGGGAAGCAAATTCACATCAATGTATCAGCTCCAGGCGAGGCAGCGCAAGTAGAAGAATATCAGGAAGCACCGTTGTCACCACCATCCCCACCTCGCACTACACAATTCACTCCACCACAGGACACTAGCACTACCACGTCCACTACCACTACCATTGTCATGGGCATCCCACTCTCTCCGGGAATCCAATTCGGGGGAGTCACCATGCCCACCTTCACCACCCTGTTCACCGATGTCACATCCACTCCACCCACGATCCCCATCTACACCGTCACTCAAACAATTGACACGATGGAAACATCACCTGCCACAGCACCGCTCCCTCCCCCCATGCCACCTTCATCGCCCATACCCCCTCCACCTACCTCTCCACTTGCATCCACATCATTCACATCTCCCATTCCCGCCCCCATTCCCCCTGCATCTTCACCCCTCCCAGCATTATTTAATGTAAATAGCATATTTTTAGCATTAAATCAATGTGTATACCAGCTCCAGAATGAGTACAGAGCTCTGGACAACCGGTATCAACAACTGGCAACGCACCATCAGAACTTACAAAGACAATTTCACATTCTACAAACAGAAAATGCAGAACTGAATCAACGCTACACGACGCTTGAGCAGGCTCACCAAACATTATTGGAGGCACCCCAACCATCGACAGAATCAGGTGTCAAACAACTAGAAGCTTTGCTCGCAGTATACCAAGCCGATAATCTCAAAGTCCGGCGTAACCTGGCACTTCTCAGAAAACACATGGCGGCCGCCCTTGAAGAGAACAAGAGACTGCAGCAGCAAAATGAAGCAAATCTAGAAGCAGCAATGGAAGGCTCTCCCCACGAAATTGATCCAGAGCAGTTTAAAGCTGTGCCCTCAGAGACAATGAAGACCATCTTGGACAGCTATGCAGATCTATTAGAAGCTCATGATGACTTGGAAAGGGAACGTGATGCGCTACGCAATCAACTCCAAGAGCAACAGACAGCACCCAGAGTCACAGAAACGACCACAACTTCAGAGGAAGTCAAGACATTGAAAGAGCAGGTGGCCGAATTACAGGCAAGATTACTCACACACGAAAGGCAGCCCTCTCTAGTTGTCGAGCCAGAACCCGAGGATTTGGTACCCATCGAGGTAGATGAGACGTATGAGGAACCATACGTTCCTATGCCAATGCCAGGTGGTTAGCAAACCGCAGAAGGAATGGATACGTTAGAAATTGAAGTACCTGAGTGGCTCCAAACACTAGAGAAAACAGCATCAACTCATGAAGATCGAGTGGCAGTTCAAATCCAATCTATGGCAAAGATAGAGGACACTATTATTAAATCAGAATACTTCCGCAGCATGTCCCACCATAGATGGATCGGAACCAATGATGATCAATACGTGCCATATTGTATACTCCTGGCGAACTACAATGCAGAAATCCAACAAAGATGTGGCAAACCTCCAACGTTTGCTACACAATTTGGGCCAGATGACATCCCCGAGAGCGCTCAAAAAGGATCCATTCATCAACCCACCTGGAGGATCCGACTCCTCGAAACCTACCCGGAGATGGTTCGCACCTGGACGAATATGCCTCTTTTTATTAAATATAACCCTTGTTATGTTCCTGTATTCCGCAGACGCACATGGCCAGAGTTTACCCTTGCAGTCAAGAATATCAAGGGCTGCGCCAAATGGTTAAACTACGTCTATCTAGCACCCCCTCAAGGACCTCCCACCGTCAATTATATGATTTCCACCATACGGCACTGGAGCATCCGATTAAGGAATACCCCTGATGTGATGGCCCAGATGTGCATGAAAATTTTTGAATTAATGCTTATTACATTCAGGACATTCAAGAATATCAAGGACCCACACTTCTCAGGCGTCGGATTCCTTACAGGAAACCAGGATTTAGTTTATGACATGAGCACCACTCCTTCCATAGAGGTGATATATGCTTGGCACGCCAGAATAAAATACCTCCCAGCCTGCTTTAAACAAACATTCGAGGAGATGTTCATAACAGGGTTCTGGGAATACCACTCAGAAATATTTGTACCCAGACCCTCACATCTCCTCCATTTATTTGCTGTGGAGCGAACCATTCACTCAGAACAATTACGGGTGCCACATCCAGATGTCCCAGGGCCAGTCAATTGGGATGCATTGCTGACAGATCTAGCAAGGGGACTCAGGCTAGAAGAACACCACCTCGCCGCGGATGTTGTCCAATATTACGTCCAAAAAGCAGCTAGACAAGGGTCTGTCAGGGGCGACAGACGCGAGAGTGGGGGGGGTGTTGGCAGTAGTCTTGGTACACCAGGACTCACAAGACGTGAAAGTCAAAGAAGGGAGTCAGAGCGAAGGGACAGCACAAGCAAACAGAGCAGTCAAAGAAGATCTGGCAAGTAGGCCAATATTTTTTCAAGGCACTAATGCAGATCAAAGAGATGGACATGCAGGGAGGAAGAGCAAGTAGAGAGCTCGAAGATATGTATGGCAGATCACTAGAAGAAATCCCTACAACAACAGTGATTCTTATCACTAACAATCATTGTAAATATCATTTCACATTTTTGTAGCTCCATTTTGTGCAAGCCAAGGAGTCCTTGAGCTTGAGGAGCCTTAGAAGTAGTTGCGTACCAATTTTCGTATTTTTTAGATCTCGTTTGAGCCCCCAAATAAGCCCTGGAACCTAATTTTTAACTAGGCCGGACACTAGGTCTGGACAGGGCCAAAACTAGTCAAAAACTATAAAAAGAGCTAGAGAGCTCATTTTTGAGGTTGGATTGTAATTGAAACGAACTTGTAAGAGCTTTTGAAAGTAGTCTAAAGAACTCCATTGATTCTCTCTCTTTGTCTTGCCTTGTGTGCGCGTGTGTGTGTATGTGTGTGCATGCTTGTGTGCTTCTCACTCACGCACTTGTGCCGCCACTTGCTCGAGGTCTTCATACCATCCTCACGTCTTCCCGGATTGACATTAAAGGAGGTGCTACTCATCATTGAGCTACACTTATTTTCTTGGATTGGAGTTGATCTACACAGATTCAGGTATATACATCACACAAAGGAGGTATGTCCATGACATGCTCGTCAAGTTCAAGATGGAAAATACCAAGTGTGCAGGCACACCTATGGAGCAAAATCATAAGCTTAGTGCTTATGAAGGAGAGCCAATTGAAGACATCACAAGCTATCAAAGCTTGGTTGGAAGTTTGAACTATGCAACACTCACAAGGGTGGATATATGCTATAGTGTTAGCATATTGAGTCAGTTTATGCATAAGCCAAGAAGACCACATATGGAAGCGGCCAAGCGAGTCCTCAAGTACCTAAAGGGGACCATGAATGAAGGTTTGTTTTATTCATTTACTTCAGATATTGAGCTAAAGGTCTACTCAGATGCAGATTGGGCCGGATCTAGAGATGATAGAAGAAGCACATCCAGGTATATATCATTTGCAGGTTCAAAAATCATTTCTTGGTCATCGAAGAAGTAACCAACCGTGGCATTATCTTCTACCGAAGCTGAATATAGAGGTTTGGCTAATGCAACTCAAGAAATCATGTGGTTAAAGTCTTTGTACACAGATCTTGGACTTCATTCTTCAACACCTCATATTTTTGGTGACAACACAAGCTCACTACATCTAGCAGCTAATCCGGTATACCATGCTAGAACCAAACATATTGAAGTCCACTACCATTATGTAAGGGAGAAGTTAATGAGCAAGGATATTCAACTATCCTATGTCTCTACAGATATGCAATGTGCAGACATGTTGACGAAAGCTCTTGATGGTACGAAGTTAAGTAGATTCAAGTTGATGATTGGCTTGCAGGAAATCAAGGACAATTGAAGACTTATTTGGAGGCCAAGCATGTTAGGCTTGAGGGGGAGCTGTTGGTGCATTTTGCCCAAGCCTACATGCTTGATATGCTTGATATTATCCTCATTTGTAAGTCACATGAGTAGTCATGTGAACACCTCTTGTAAAAGAGTACATTTATATCTCTTGTAAATGGAAAAAGAAAAAAGGAAAAGGATGGCTTACCTCATGCATGATGTAAAAGCAAATTCGTGGCTATAACTACCAAAATCATGAATTTTTGAGCTGAGGGAATCTCTCCTAACTTTGGGGATCACTTCTAGGTGGAGCCATTCGAATTCGAATTCAAAACTCCCTCCAAGAATAGCTATAAAAGGAGCAAGAAGGAAGAGGCGATTAGCAAGCCTTGTACATGACCACTTCATGTCATTTTGTAGAGATTGAAGAGCTTACTCCATAGCTCTATCATTCTACTCCCATTGTGCAAAGATTCATTGCCAATGTGGTTGTAATCATATGTGAATCTATACATTTATCATCATCTACTTCTCTGTTTTGTTCTCTGCTATACTCACTCAGAGCAGTAACTTCAGAAGGTCATATCTCGCGTTCTACTGAACCTTTTTCAGTGATTTAACTTGCGTTGGATAGATTGTACTGTCTACTTTGGGCATATAAGTTTTCAAGGTCATTGGATTAATACCTATGGAGATATCTGCATTTTACTGCTTACTGGTCTATCTCTGCAGTGCCCCGAGAATTGTGGGGAGGTTCCAGAAATTGTTGAAACTTGTTCTCAGTGCTCAGTCCATCATTTGAAGTGTTTTAACTTGGATTGGGAAGCTTACTAAGTCTATTTGCTATACCCAAAAGGAATTTTTCTAATTCCTTCCAGGTTGAGAGCACTGTTCATTTTTTCCAGCAGTGTATGTCCAAAAATAGCAAGTTTTGGGAGCTAGTCATTTTGCAACTAGTCTGTCTTGACTTAAACTTTTGGGATACATGTTCCAAAGTACTTGGCTGATATTTTGGTGGATTTAGGAAGCTCAAAGGGTCTACTAATCAACTCTGAAGTCTCAGTTGGCTGGTGTGAAGCTGGTTGTAGCAGCACCTACTCATCTTTGGATTGCATCCACCATCTCTCTTCTCAAACCCGTCACGCAGTACGTTGAAAAAAATGTCGTTTTATTCGACATTTAATCAATGGTTCATGCACGACGCTCATTGTGACGCATTTTGTAATTTTATAGCGACGAAATTGTGTCGCCTTAACCGTCGCTATGCGTCCATATTCTTTGTAGTGCAACCTAGGGAGCACCAACTCTTTGATACTTCTATGAAGAATATTCACACCACTGCTACTAGTCAAAACTACACGATTCTGATTCTACCTAAGGAATAGAGGTTTTCATAGACAAAGAAATGAGCTCCCCTCGAAAAGAGAACCAGATTGCGAGCGTGAGAACAAGTACAGAGAGAGAGAGAGAGGGGATGATGAGCGAGCGATTGAACCAGGTTGTAGTGGGATGTGGATTTCTAGGAGTCATCATGTCACCAAGTTCACAAGAAAATTTTATGAGGGGGAATACCTTTTACTGATGCGTTAAGACATGGTGGGCCTTCTACAGATGCTCGTGGCCATAGGAGGGCTCTGTGTCACGAAGTGTGAAATGAAAGGAGAGGTACCAAGAGGGAGGATTTGCATGACAAAGGAGGAAGTGATGAGGAGGGGACTGTATTTAGCTAGACAAACTAGAAGCACTATGAACCTGACCAAAGAGCTAGCCTTTGTACAGAAGAGAAGAAAGCATCATCCTTAGATGATGAGATGCAAAGTCACCAACCTATTGTTGCTCAAGTGGAAAAGCCATTGCCATGTTGGGTGATGTAGCTCTATGATTCAGCAAATCCCATCCCACAATCAATTGAATAGGTTGGATATGGTCCAAGGCAGTCATAGAGAATAGAGGAATAGAGATGGGCAAAGGTTCATACTATAAACTGAGCATTGATGGCTGAGATTATTGATGAACAAGCAAGGGAGTTGACGAATGTGGAAGAAGCATTCCAAGATCCAAATTGGAGAACTCTTATGCAAATAGAATACAACAATATCTTGAAGAATGGAACTTGGGAGCTAGTGGAGCGACCTCCAAAGCAGAAGGTCATCAATACCAAGTGGATCAAGAAGCTAAAATACAAGGGTGATGATACTTTGGAGATGTACAAGGCTAGATTTGTTGCACAAGGCTATTCCCAAGTCAAAGGCATTGACTTTGGTGAATCCTTTGTCCAGATAAGAAGGATGGCTACTATTCAGCTAGTACTAGTTGTGGTTGCACATAAACAATGGGCACTATACTAGATGGATGTCAAATCAGCATTCCTAAATGGAGACCTCAAGGAGGAGATATATGTGCCACAACCATTAGGGTTTGAGGCTCCCCATTCAGAGAAGAAAGTATGTAAGCTTGAAAAGCCATTATATGGGCTAAAACAAGCTCGAAGAGCATGGTCCCAGTGGATACATAGGTATATTTTGGATATTTAATAAAAAATGATTATGATGTACTTCTAAAACAAACGAAAGATGCCTTGAGTTTAGAATTTGAAATGAAGGATTTAGGCTTAATGCATTATTGCTTAGTTCTTGAAGTCTGACACGATCTAGGGAAGATCTTTATTTTGTAACAAAATTATGCAAGACATGTGTTGAAGGCATTTGACATGGAGGATTGCAAGGAAATTTCTACACCGATCGAGGTCAACACAGAATTATCTACTGAAGATACTTCAACTCGGGTGGATATTGGAAGATACAGGAGACTAGTTGGAAGTATCATCTACTTGTGTAATAGCAAACCATATATCTCTTACGCTTTTGGTTTAGTAAGCACATTCTCTAATAAGCCGTGCATATCTCATTAGAAGGCATGCATGTGGATACTCACGTACATTAAAAGAAACATTGAATATGGTATTCTTTATAGTGAAGG
>CM035434.1:63538191-63568191 GCA_020310875.1 Ceratopteris richardii
ACTCAAAGATTAAGTGCTTACTTGCTCAAAACTTTAAACTGTAGAAGGAGAACTGATCAAATCATTGACTTCAAATTTTGCGCCTGTTTCAGGAACCAGTGAACACTTCTTCACACACAAATGTTCCTACACATAATTCTCTCAGTCTGATTAGAATTGTTGGCTAAAAACTTGTATAGAGGTCAAACACCTATAGATTTAGACTTGTACAAAAGCATTTCACCAATGATCTACCACAGAAGGAGAAAACTCAGAAACATCGGGCGCAACATTTTCTTCATCTCTGAAAATATTTACATCTGAGTGATGAGAGAGTCTTCACTCAATTCTAGGATGTCTAAAATGACTCATACAACTATCAATATTCTATTCTCATGCTCTCTCATCTTTGCCCCGACATTTTTCATAGTATTTATAGGCAAATATTTACAAACTTATGACTAATCAAAAGTGTAAGTGATCTATATCTAAGCTAATGTACATATGTGTACATTTCTTTTAGCTTCTAAAATGTAAACTTCTTCTATCCTTCAAACTTTGATCTTGTCTTCATTCTTTGACTTCCAAAACTTCAATTGTTGATTTCTATGCACCAACAGCTCCCCCTCAATCATCAATTGAGGTTTTTCTCTATCTTCTTTATACCTGCCATGTCTTTGAACTTCTGTAGCTTTGGTCCATCCAAGCTTTTGGTAAGCATATCAGCTATCTGATCTTTTGTTGAAGTATGTATGACTTCAATCTCTTTATCCATTACCTTCTCTCTTAGAAAGTGATACTGAATCTCAATGTGTTTGGTCCTGGCATGAAAAACAGGGTTAGCAGCTAGATACAATGAACTCATGTTATCTCCATATATGATAGGTGTATTTTGTATAGTGTCAAAACTCTTCATGAGAGTCTTAAGCCATATCACTTCCTTTGCACCTTCAACCATGCCTTTGTACTCTGCTTCTGTAGATGATAAAGCAATTGTGTGTTGCTTCTTTGAACACCAAGAGATTAACTTATCTCCCACATAACACATGTATCCATAGGTTGACCTTCTATCATCTGGACTACCTGCCCAATCTGCATCACTATATATTTTGATGTTTGTATCTGATGTAAAACCATAATACAAACCCTCTTTGAGTGTACCCTTAATGTACCTCAACACTCTTTGACCTGCAATCCAATGTTCTTTCCTAGGGCAATGCATGAATTGAGATAATACTCCAACTGCATATGACAAGTCAGGTCTAGTTAAACATCTCCATATCTGCTCAATTTGTGATTCACCTCCATTGGAGTAGGTGCTACCCTGCAATCATTCATTTTAAACTTGATTAACAAGTTTCTCAAATACCTTTCTTGAGTCACATACACTCCATGTTGAGTGTATGAAATCTCCATTCCCAAGAAATATGACGTCTCCCAAATCACTGATTTTGAACTCTTTCTCCATTTGCTTCTTTAGGCTTTGAATGCCTTTCTCATCTGTACATGTAAGAATTATGTCATCAACATATATGCACATGTATATGAACCCATCATCACTTGCTTTTACAAGAAAGCTACTATTTGCCTTAGATACTTGAAATCCAAGTTCTTTCAAGAACTTTACAAGTCTATAGTTCGATGCCCTTGGGGCCTGCTTCAAGCCATATAAAGCTCTCTTGAGCTTACGCACATGATCTGGATACCTTCCATCTCTGAATCCTTGAGGTTGCTCCATAAAAACATCATCTGAAATATAACCATTCAAAAAAGCATTCTTCACATCTAATTGACATAATTTCCAACCTTTACATGCAGCAATAGCTATGAGTGTCCTGATGGTTGTCATCTTTGCCACAGGACTATAGGTATCATCATAGTCAATACCATATGTCTGAGCAAATCCTTTCACAACAAGTCTAGCTTTGTACCTAGACACACTTCCATCTGCAAACCTCTTTGTCTTGTAGACCCACTTGCATCCAATGATCTTCTAGCTATTTGGTTTAGGAACCAAATCCCATGTCTGATTCTCCATCAATGCATCATATTCTTCCTGCATAGCTTTCTCCCAATTTTCCTTACCTTTTGCCTCTTCATATGTAGAAGGGTCTTCATCTGCCTTTATCATGTAAGCATAATCTTTGGTAGCCAGAAAAGAAGTATCATAGCTATACCTTGTAGGTTGCCATTTATGTCTTGATGACCTTCTGAGTTCTCTACTTCTTGAGGTTTCTGGTTCTTCACACTCAGGATCAAATCTTGGCATTTCTTCAACTTCAACCTGTACTTCATTATTCTCCTCTTCATCAAATATTTGTAACTTTGATTTACCTTTCTTTTGACTCATAATTTCTTCATCACCTGTATTAATGTTGATTGTACCTGCATACCAAGTACCTTGCTCATCAAATGTAACATCCTTTGATACAAGAAATTGTTTTGTGGATGGACTCCACAACCTATATCCCATTTGCTTATCATCATAACCAATGAACACATACTTTTCAGCTTTGGGTTCCAATTTGTGCCTTAATTGTGATGGCACATATGCATATGCCAAACATCCAAATACTTTGCAATGATCTAAGGTAGGTCTCTTACCCCACCATGCCTCATATGGTGTCATACCCTGCAAGGCTTTACATGGTAACCTGTTAACCAAATAAGTGGCTGTATTTACAGCCTCAGCCCACAAATAATTTGGGCAATTTTTCTCCTTCATCATGGATCTTGCAAACTCAACAAGAGTCCTATTCCTCCTTTCTGCTACACCATTTTGTTGAGGAGAGTACGTGCAAGTAACCTCCCTTTTTATACCTGCATTCCACAAGTAATCACTGAACTCATTAGAGAAATACTCTCCCCCTCCATCTGACCTTAGTCTTTTCAACTTATGACCTGTAATTCTTTTTGCATACACATGATAATGTTTGAATGTATTGAATACCTCTGACTTATCTTTGATCACATAGATAGTGATCCATCTGGTAGCATCATCAACATAAATCACATAATACCTTGAACCATTGATACTGAAATCCTTTGATGGTCCCCACACATCTGTGTGTACCAACTCAAGCTTCTCTGAGTACATAAAACCATGCTTGGAATAAGATTGCTTATGAGCCTTACCTAATTGACATGCCTCACATCTGTATGTCATATGTTGACCTGCAACATTAGGCAATCCAAGCACTGCACCATTGTTAATCATGTATTTGATACCTCTTTCATTGAAATGTCCAAGCCTCTTGTGCCAAAGATCTAACTCAGAGATCTTATGTCCTCCATAAGTGAACAAGGCATGACCAACATTACCTTGAATCTTTAATGTGAACAATCTTCCTTCTTTCTTCCTTGAAACAATTTGTTTATACCCATTGCTAGGGCTTCCACAAACACTCCTTCATTAGTGAACCTTACTTCATAACCTTTTTCAACAATTTGTCCTACACTTATCAGATTCTTAGGAATTGTAGGAACATACAAGACCTTACTCAATAAGATGCTACCATCCTTGGCCTTTACTAATCCAATTGACTTCACATTGTGCTTTGTATTGTCTCCTGTTTGAACAACATGATTAGTCACCTTATTTTCCAAATCAGTCATCAATGCTATGTTACCACTCAGATGATTGCTACACCCTGAGTCAATGTAGAAGACTCTTTGGTCTTCACTTTGCCTTTCACAAGTTGCATTCATTATCAATGTTGAATCCTCCTTCTGATCTGAAGCATAATTGTAGTAGGTATTATTGTATTGTTGACTTTGGAATCCTCTACCTGCATTTCTTCCAAAGTAACCCCTACTACCTCTACCTCTGAAATTACCTCTTTGATTTCTGCCACCTCTTCCTCTTGAATTAAAATTCCGATTATATCCACCATTAATCTGATTATTATGCCAACAATCATTAGCTAAATGATTTGTCTTACCACAAATCCAGCAAGCTTTGACTCCATCTTTGTTGTTTGTGCCTCTTCCTCTACCTTTGCCACCTCCTCTTCCTCTTAGGAAGTTGGCTTGACTAGTTGTGCCTTCATCTTCATTTGCTTGTTGCTTTCCTTTGCTATTTTTCTTCTTATCCTTTGAGTACATTGCATGACCTGTACTCTTGTCACTTTCACCTTTGACATCCTGCTCAAAGGTTAACATATGTCCTAGCAACTGATTTAAGTCAGGAGTAAAATGATCAAGTGATAATTCAGTGGACAAAATAAATGGCTTCCATTTGTCATCACCTCTCAAACTTGTGAGTATTTTCCTTACCAATTTATCCTCCTCAATGTCTTCATCAACAGCTCCTAATGCATCTGCAATGTCCTTCATTCTGGTTACATAATCTGAGATAGATTGAGAGGCCTTCTTCTTGAAAGTGGTAAACTCTGCCCACAAAGATGCCTTCCTTGACTTTGTGGTATTTTGGAAATGCTCCTCCAAAGCATTCCATATATCACTTGCACTTTCAAGACCTCTAATGTGAGGTAGCAAGTAGTCATTGACTGCCATATAGATAATGCTCCTAGCTTTAGCATCTCTCTTCATCCAATTCTTCAAATCTGATAATTCCTCCCTAGTTGGAACACTAGGATCTCTTAATTGTGGCTTTTCTTCTTCACCTGCAATGTAAGCTATCAAATCTTTGCTCATTAGATGAGCTTCCATCCTCATTGACCATGCTGGATAGTTCTCTCTATCCAACTTCTCTATTTGAAGAGAATCTCCCATCCTTTCTTTACCTGTGTATTGAATCCTTCAAATTTTATGAATAACAGATGTACCTTTACTTCGAATGACACTCCTTTTGACTTCCTTGATGTCGTATGATCTCCTTCTCAAGCTTTATCCTCAAGCTTTCACCTTTTGAACCTTTAAATGTTGAACTCTTTGCACCTGCAGCAGTCGGGATCCTCCTTCCTTCAATTCTAATGCTTCCAGCTCTGATACCACTTATGAAGAGTGTTAATCTCCAAAATAACATCCTACTCTTTAAATTAGAGCACCTCTATATCAAGAGTAAGTCAAAATCTTTACCAATTTAGAGGATCAACATTCAATTATAAGGATTTTGGAAAATCTGTGAAAAGGATGATTCTACAGAAAGTCTGTTGCACTTAACTTTCTCATTGACTAAGCAAATGTGTAAAGTTTTTTATAAAACCTTGCAAGCGGTGTCGCCTAAATATTACGCACCTTCTCCAAGTTGAATCACTCCAAAAGATTGAGTATAACTTGAGAAACCAACTTAACAAGTCACCTATGTCTAAAACTGTACTTCTGAGAAGTCGATTTAGCCACCTATAACTTCTAAGACATGGTTCTCCAAGAATAGAACCCGTTTAAGCAAATGCTTTTAGCCACAAGTAGCTTACCTTCCAACTTAAAGATTAAGTGCTTACTTGCTCAGAACTTTAAACTGTAGAAGGAGAACTTATCAAGTCATTGACTTCAAATTTTACGCCTGTTTAAGGAAAGTGAACACTTCTTCACACACAAATGTTCCTACACATAATTCTCTCAGTCTGATTACAATTGGTGGCTAAAAATTTGTACAGAGGTCAAACACCTATAGACTTAGACTTGTACAAAAGCATTTCACCAATGATCTACCATAGAAGGAGAAAACTCAGAAACATCGGGCGCAACATTTTCTTCGTCTCTGAAAATGTTTACATCTGAGTGATGAGAGAGTCTTCACTCAATTCTATGATGTCTAAAATGACTCATACAACTATCAATATTCTATTCTCATGCTCTCTCATCTTTGCCCCGACATTTTTCATAGTATTTATAGGCAAATATTTACAAACTTATGACTAATCAAAAGTGTAAGTGATCTATATCCAAACTAATGTACATATGTGTACATTTCTTTCAACTTCTAAATGTACACTTCTTCTATGCTTCAAACTTTGATCTTGTCTTCATTCTTTGACTTCCAAAACTTCAATTGTTGATTGCTATGCACCAACATCTATGTATATATCTATCTATCTATCTATCTATCTATCTATCTATCTATCTATCTATCTATCTATCTATCTATCTATCTATCTATCTATCTATCTATCTATCTATCTATCTATCTATCTATCTATCTATCTATCTATCTATCTATCGATCTATCTATCTATCTATCTATCTATCTATCTATCTATCTATGTATGTATGTATCTATCTATCTATCTATCTATCTATGTATCTATCTATCTATCTATCGATCTATCTATCTATCTATCTATCTATCTATCTATCTATCTTTCTTTCTTTCTTTCTTTCTTTCTTTCTTTCTTTCTATCCATCTATCTATCTATCTATGTATCTATCTATCTATCTATCTATCGATCTATCTATCTATCTATCTATCTATCTATCTATCTATCTATCTATCTATCTATCTATCTATCTATCTATCTTTCTTTCTTTCTTTCTATCCATCTATCTATCTATCTATCTATCTATCTATCTATCTATCTATCTATCTATCTATCTATCTATCTATCTATCTATCTATCTATCTATCTATCTATCTAACTATCTATCTATCTATCTATCTATCTATCTATCTATCTATCTATCTATCTATCTATCTATCTATCTATCTATACTAGAGATTGATGACTCAAGTGAAGAGTTCCATGCTGAAATGCCATCTACCTATGGAGATCAAGTGGATGATAGGTCTAGTGAGCACACAAGTTTTGAATCTAACTCCTCGCAAGCGTTACCTCACTTCATGGGACCTTGGGAAGATAGATCAATCCAAGTGAGAGCCCCCACTATTCTAGGTAGGGGGAAGACTCACTTCTTCCTAGGAACACAGAAGCCATTACGAACACCAGAGTTCAACTCCATTTGACTTTGGAGGAGCTATTGAAAATGAAACTAGAACTATGGAAACATGTAGCAAACCAGTCCCTAGAGATAGCTAAAGCTTCCTATAGAACAGAAGCAGGAGGAAAGGTATTCGAAATACCGCAAACATGTTTCGTGTTCATGTTGTCAGGATCTTACTCACGCGCATACAGAGATTACGGAACCGGAAAACACACAGAGAATAGACGCAACAAGAGACGAGACACAACGCAGTATTGGGTGCAATCTCCCCCCATGCACTCTGTTTCGACAGTCCACAGAGTGCATGTATTTATAGGACTTTTGATTACGTCGAAAAGAGTGGTTACAAGAGGACGGCTTCGAAAAGCAGGCGTGAAACTAAAAGTTGGTAACTTTTACAAAAAGCCATTACTTTGAATAATAGAAACTGCGGTCTACAACGACCCTTATTCTAACCATTACAAGCTAAATAATAACTATTCATATTATTGATGTCCGCCCTTTCACGCCTTGCACGCTCCTCAGGAACCTTCAGCTGCTATATCGAAAACATCAAAAACATATTAATATATTAATAATATAACACTTTAACAATACATTGTTCAATAATATACAACAGTTCATGCCTCCATCTTTCCTCTTGAATCTCTCTTAAGATGGCATGTGAATCCATGTAGCCCGTTTGATGATTTTCTAAGTCCGATCTAGCCCTTTGAGATAGAGTTGTCTCTAAGGGGTCCTCTAGGCTAGTTTGGGTGCTAGAGCTAACTTTTGTTGTGTTTGATGCTAGTTGCTCTAACCTTTCCAGTAGTCCTTGGATATGTAGCTCGCGTCTAGCCATAGCTCCCCAATTGAGGTATTGGGATGCCTCAAACATAATTTGGGCTAATTCTACCATTCTCATGCACAATTTGGTTCTCTCTATTTCCAAGTCGGCTCTAGGGTAGTTCTTACTGGATTCTCCTACTTATGGTCCTTCTTGTATCCTATCGTGATAAGCTTTGAGCATCATGTCGAGGTTTTCTAGGGTGGGTCTATTAATACTAATCTTGGCTTTGGGGTTACCACATTCGATTGAGCCTTTCCCTCAGGCTTTCCTCTAGCTCGTTAATCCTTTTGATCCATTTTCTCTTATGTCGTTCTTTTGACTCTTTACAAGTTCTCATCTTCTTTCCTATTGATTCTCCTACATCACTGGCTTCAACTATTCTTTCGGGGGTCTCTGGTTGCATCTGCCTTTGTGCTTGGGCTCTAATCACCACCTGGATGGGTATGTACTAGGGTATGGAACCTTTGGTGTGTTGCACTATTCCTATCACATTGATGGGGGTCAATTTCGTGGGCGTATTAGCAGGGTTCTTAGGGAAATCTCTTATAAAGTGATCCTTCCCAAATTTAGGACAAAATCCTTGAATCTTGAAATATTGTGGCTGCATAGCAGGTGCGGCTTGTGAGCAGTCATGTATGAAATGTCTCCCTGACACTTGAAACATGGTCCTTTAGGTTCCTACGATCTTGGTTGTCTAGCTTGTGGTCGTGGGTTGGGGTTCGTGTACATGACCTGAGCATAATCAGGTTCCCAATTTGGCTCGTACATAGGACCCTCATAATATGGATCTAGGTTTTCAGGTGACTCTGTATAGTATGCCCGTGGGCTATCTACATTGGTGGTATCAAAATTGTTCGCATTAGGGTCATTTTCTATGATGAAAGGGGTTGTAGGTACTAATGCCCTATTTGAATTCTTTTTTGGAGTGGCGGACTTCACACAAACTACATTGGCGAGGGGTGGAGGTTTTTGTCCTAAGAGAGGTTGGGGTCTAGCCTATGCTTGATATGGAACTTGATAATGAGGGGGGACATCATAGTGTTGTTGTGGCTGGTACTACCCTTGGTATCTACCTATCTAATATGGTTGAGGATATCTCTATCTAACCACCTGTTTAGTCCATGGACAATCTTGAGCCATGTCATTACTATACTTGCACTCTATGGTATAGTATACGCCATTGGAGTTTCCTATGGGTTGCATTGCATTTGGACACATATTTGCCATGTGATCACCTCCACAAGTGTAACACCTTCGATGGGGGCCTAATTTGATGCTAGGCTTACTAGAGACTCCCAATCATTTGGCCACTTGTTCTGCTAAGTCCTTTATAGAATTCGAAAGTCTGACTGAGGTCTCTGTTGTGCTATCCGAATCTTTATGCACCTTAGAGAGTTGTAGCTCTTCCCCTTGGTTATCCTCGATGTCTATACAGCTATGCAAGCATTGATACAAGGTCCTTGGTTCCTTCAAGAATACATATGACCTAAGCTTAGCACTCAATACATTGTCGATCATCAGCTTAGCTTGAGTGGGTAGTTCCAGTGGAGGGCATCGCTCCATGTAGCATTTAAATCTATGTTCAGCCATCTTCAGTGCCTCTTGAGATGTTTGTTTGAACGTGTGTATCAAAGATGATGTGTTGTGCCTAATTCCACTCTTGGAAAAATCCATAATGAAGGCCTCCATCATATGGTGGATCTCTCTAAATTGGTGTTGGTGGGATGGCTGAAACCAATCCAATGTATCACCCTTCAAAGTGAGTCCAAAGGCATTAATTTGTGTAAATATGTATTCGACTTGTTTAGCTTGTAACACCCATTTGAATTCAACTACATGCTCATAGGGATCTCCGGATCTGTCAAAGCAATTCTTCATAGCCTTCACTAGTTGGGTGGGCCCCAAGTCCTAGGGTGGTCTCTAGGCCTTGGTAGGGGAAATTTGTCCCTACCCCTTTTGAGCTCTATGATCCCTAGTTTTTTATCTTTTTGCTCTCCCACCTTCTGTAGTGGTTCTTTCTCTCCTTGTGCGATTGATGAAACTATTCTTTGTCCTTCCTTGTTCTTCTCTCTATCTCATTGAGATGTGCCGATAACCGAATTCTTCTTAGACACATGTGATCTCAATAGTGGAAACACTAATTCTTCTCCCCACGTATATGCATGATGACCATGTTTTGTGACTTTAAACACCCTTTCTGAAGCATCATCTAAGTATAAAATTTTCCCTAGGAGCTCTGGGTCCTTCAGCTCATAAATCATTGTTTCTCTCACATCTGTAGGGTGCTCTGAGCCACTCCCACGTGAAGAGAAACCCCCATTGGATCTTGTAGCAAACTTGTACACTTCAATGGCTTCTTGTTAGACAAGAAAATAATAATTCAAGTTCCAATCTTGTTAAATGAAATTATTTAATTCCTTAATCACCACTTACATCATGAAGCTTGTCTTCTTCTTCCCCTCTTCCAAGGCCATTAAGATCTATGCTAGAGTGGGCCATCCCCCTCTACTCTTCCACTAGGGATGTAGGTACTTTATTCTTCATTATTCTTTCTTGTGCTGCATTGTACTCTTCTTTCCTAGTGTATCAGTTATCATCTTTCAAAATTTCTTCACACACCATGGCTATGGTGTGGCCCATAAAATAACTCAATGGGATAGATTTATTTTCAAGTAGATCAGATGTATTATCAAGTGGACCATTAGACATTCTGGAGAAAAGACTTAGATGGAGTCCAAATGCCTTCTCTATATCATTAAGGAAAATAAACTCATCTCCATCCCTAAGGATGATGGAGAAATATTCAATTTCCATTGCTAGTAATGTGGGCTTAGAGCGTTTGAGATTCGATGGTGGGGGTTCTTCCATGCCTAATTTCTCAGACAATTTGTCCTCCGCACCATCAGGGAACTCTCATTACACTATGCCACTCTCTTTGGCTAAGTTAATGAACTTTGGTTGAGGCTCATTCCTTTCATGAACAAATCCCCCTACGACAAGGTTGGGGAGATCCATGGGTGTAGGCTTCGGCTCCTCATGGATAATAAACATTCTGGTGGCACTATAAGAAAGCTTCCTAGTATCCAACCTCTTCTTTTTGTTAGTGTCTTATTAAAGGAACCATTTCATCCAAAGTGCTCTACATTGTCAGCGATTTCCATGAAGCGCTTAAGGCCCTTCATAAAAGCTTCATCACGTTTACTAATGTAGAGAAAAAGGTCACATGAGACCAACTTACCCTCATAAGGTGGGATATTTAAGAGTAGCACAAGATGTAATACTCAAGGAACTCTATGATTTTCTCAAGCACATGAAAATTAAGTTGGATTATCTTTCCTAGATTTGGGACTCTAGAAAGAAGGTCATACAAGTGTGTTTGATATTCATACTGAGTTGATTCCAAGAACTCATTGAAGGATTCTCGAGCACCTTTCCAAAGGAGGTAGTAGAGGTGGAGGTAGCCATTGCACATAAAGGCAATAGGATTCCTATAGTGTGTTTGCTCTAGGAGTGCTTCTAGTTCTTCTTGGTTACAAAAGTGAGAAATGAGAGAATAAGATGCTTTTATAGTAGTTTCATTTTTTTCAAGTGAGTGTGACCCATTTAGAAGTATAACTAAAACTTGTACATATAAAATCATGGACAGATGTCCCAAAAAATATTTAACTCATAAAAAAGGATTGAATAGATAATCATCTAATATAATAACAAATACCACATCTACACAATCAAAAAAATAGAAATCTTGAAATTCTAAAATTATAATCGTGCCATGACAAAAATCAATGATTGAGAAATTTGTACATCATATTGAGATAAAAAAGTCTTACAACTTTCATTTTTTGCATGTGCATAATCTTGTGACAAAAGAAGGATTATGAATGGAAAATGGGTTATGTGTACACTCTAGTACTCAGATAGTTCATGAGCTATGACAATGAAAGTTGAGTTCCATCTACACTAAATTTAGGAAGGATGAGAATTTTATCCTCCAACCTCTTATCAATCTATAAAAAAACAAAAAACTTTAATTATCATATTTGATAATAATTTTTATACATAAAAGAAAAAGTACCATAAAGTTTTACCTTATACGCTTGTATTCTGAACTTAGATTGATGTAGATCCTCAAATCTCTCACGTTGGCAAGGGTCCAATAATGATTCACTGAAATAACTTCCATTTTATTGTTGGGTGAATTTATCTTAATTTCAAATGAAATTAAAAAACCCTCATAACGTTTTAATGGTATCCATTCACCAAGTTTACAAATCCAATGAACATAATAGAATTTAATGTACATGAAGTATAGTGTTTCAGATATCAAAATCCTATGCTTGTTGCACCAATTTTACAAAGGTATCTATCCCCTTTGGTGAATCCTTCTACAAGTCCCTAATTTTCCCCTAGTAAACTCTCCACTTTCTCATGTGTGATATCTTTACACATGAACATTGTTAATTCTCTAGAACTATGAATCTTTGAAATAGATGTACAAAACAATGAACATGAACACACCAGTGTAATCCTATAGATCTAAAAGATCTTGTAAATTTCAAAGAGTTATGTATGTCCATCACCATCTTATGCTTCAAATATATCAAGGACCATATATTAGGTTGTGGCCACTCGAGCTTCAAAAGAGAATCTACATTAATCATCTCTAAGTAGCCAAAATCATTCCATGAAAAGAGTACACCATATGCATGTATGTAAAATAAAACTCTCTCATGTAAAGGTTGAGTAGGATGGGCTTGTGGAAAGACGAGTGACACAACATCTGCATGCAATGCTTGGAAAGTACATGTAAGACTATGAAGCGGTTGCTCCTCCACCAAGGTAGAAGGAAATATTTCTACAATACGAAAATACACATCTTAACACGGTATGTAAAGAAATTAGCACACGAATCAATCAATACTAAAGAGTAATACTTACAATTGATAGGATATCTCATTCTCTTTGAGTTCTCCAACATTTTCACGCTTGAGATTGTAAATACATGTTGTACAATGCAACAATCCCACCATTTTTTCAGATTTTTGAAGCCCCATAACTTCCCTTTCCAATGAAGATTGAGTTTTGTAGGATCTCTTACACAATGAGGGTCAACACTAGAGGGTTGCATGTACACCCATGAACCTTTGCAGAACTCATGTCCTAACCAATGTCCTTTACAGCCTTGATATTGTGACATTTTAATGTGATAACCTCATCTTTTGGAGGCATATACGATTTAGCTTTCTCCATTGGAGCTCAAGCTATGGAAGTGGCATCAAGAATTCAAAGAGCAAGATGCATAGAGAAAGAAAAAGATCTCTAAAGTCCCATGGGTAAGAAAAAAAGCTTCTGATAGTTGAAGAGATCCTAAAGATAAAGACAAATCTTTCATGGAGACCTTTCTCTCATCATCTCTTTTGAGCATTCATAATATGCTTTAATTACCGGAAATACTCTTGGTTTTTTGTTTGTGCACGTAACTATTCCTTGGAGCGATGCTTAGGGAAGCAAAATTATGCCTACTTTTCATTATTTTTAGATAGAAGCCATCTAGTTTTGAACTTGTGACCATGCTCTTGAAAGATGAATGATTCAACCACAAAGCCCGTAGTGTTGCACATTATTTCTTGCATCATTTCTCTTTTGGCTATGTGTGTTACCTTCTGCCGAATTGCGGATGATAGCAAAAGAAATACCCAAATCATGAATTTGTCATCATGGTGCCAATCGGACTTGATATCATGACCTCTTGTTAGAGAGCATATGACTTAGACCATCACGGTACCCATTTGTGATATGATAGTGTATGACTTACACAAGAGTGCTCATTTCATACATGGCAATGGAGTTGTTCAAAATTCATGGGTCTGTAGTTCTTTCAAAATTGGTTATGCAGCCAAAATAATAGGATTTCTCACAGATTACAATCCCGAATTTGAGCTCAGGTCAATGTTAGAGTGGCCACTTGTTTTAGCCAAGAAGGCAACATGTCTACTTGATGTAATTCCTCGATCAGATTAATTGTGATACTATGCGAAGAAGGGATGAAACTACTACCTGCATATTATAAGTGAAGCTTCAGGTTCTAATAGAGCGGAGGATGACAAGTTTGGATGTAAAACTTCATGCATCCAAGAAGGATGATTTGGAATGCTTTTATTTGATTCTATCCCAAGCGATGATAGCAATCAAATAAAATAAAAAAGTGCTTAAAGTCCAATGGTTGATATCACTTGGAGGTGTATCAATTTGGATAAGAATTCTTAGCTTCAAAATCTAAAAGGCATTAGCATATGCCTGGACTAGAGTTGAGGAAAATATCTCTAAAATCCCATGCATAAGCAAAGAAGGTTTTGATAGCTCAAGAGATCTTAAAGATAAAGAGAAAGTCGTTATGTTTATCACAAGGTCAACTAGGCTTGATCAAGCTTGGCCATGATTTCCCAAGAACTTGCAATTGGAACTACTGTAAAGTTTTCCCAAGTATTGGCACTCAAATTCCTTTTGGGAAACTTTCACTCAAGTTCCATTTATCAAATGGAAAAACCTATAAATAGTAAGTTATTCCAAGTCTAAATAGAGTGAAATACTAGTATGTAATCTGCAACCATGTCAATAGTAATTAAGTCTATGGAAGGTAAAATGTAAAGTCTACATATCCTTAAAGGGATTTCTTAAAGGTGACAACCAAAAGCATGAGTAGATTCTTAGACATAAGCAATACAAAGAAAGTTCCTGAAAAATCTCGAGGCACCTACATCAAGCTTTAGTTAGAAAGGAATCTAAAGACAAGAAGTAAAAAGATATTGTCACTATGAATTGTTCAAGAATAAACCAATTGGACTTGAAATTGTAAAAATTCAAGTACTTGGAGTTATAATTGGTTTTCAAACCTGAGCAAAGAAGAATAGATATTCTTTCAAGAGGTTTTCAAATTTCCATAAAAAAAAGCACGAGATCATGAAAGGATCGTGTGAAGGAATCAAAACATAGAATATCAAGTTAGAGATAATGCAAAAAACTTAAAAATTCTTTTAAAGAGTTGAAGTGAAAAGGTACTCTATCAAGTTATATTTAAACTTCAGAATAAATATCACCAACACATTAATGTGAATATAAGATAGGGTGGTATGGGACACCAAATTTTATACTCAGATTGATGTAGGAAAGATGGTATGTGACATCGCAATGTGGGATGATAACTATCTTTTAGTCCTAGAATGAATCTTGAACTTAGATTTGATCCTCAAGGTAGTTAAAACTCAAAGGAGAAGTCTAAATTCAAGGAGGATAAGTTAATGATCTCAAGATACTTCAAGATCAAGTTCGTATGAAGATACGAAGTAAAAATAACTTCCAAGTTCTTCTTTTTCAAATAAGGCAAAGACTCATTCTTATTAGAATTATGGAGCACTTCAAGGTAATGTGTTATTTTTTAGAAATATTGCATAAATTTCTAAAGAAGTAGGACTCTGACATTGAAACCACCTCGCCTATGCAAGGGGTTTCTAATCCACCTAATCCTATGAGATAGGCCTCAATTGGCTTCACCTCCTGTTTCTATCCCTAACAATGAAAGAACTTAATTGCATTCGTTGCTAAACTAGAATCCATTAACGCCATAATTTGTGTATTCATAGGGTCATGACCTAGAGTAAGGTTAACAAATGGTATTTTTTCCACAATACTAGGGATATCCTTTCATTTGATTTGACACATGGCTACTGGATATCGTGGAGCATCCTCTGGTTGAAGTTCTCTACCTAGTCCTTTCCTTGTTAATCGCATGTGCCTAATGTATTCTAAAGCTTCCACTTGGGCTTCTACTCTGGTTTGTTCCTCCTCTTCCTTTTGCTTATTGGCAAGAATTATCCATTTACGCATATCCTCAGTCAAGGGTTCTTGATATAGCTTAACTCTGCATCCACTGATATAATTAGGCCTTACCTCTCCTTCTAGAATGATTAGTTGAACAACACCGCTAGTTGATATCCTATTGATAATCATGGGTCCATACCCTCGTTTCTCTAACTTGCTTGCATGTTGTTTCAAGGTGTAAACTAACACCAAATCTCCTACTTTTAATCCTTTGTCCTTGATATGAGCATCAAAGTAAGCTTTCTGCCTTTTCTTAGTGGCATAAGTTCATGCTCCTACATGCAATCTAATCTCTCCTAGTCGTTCTAAGTCAAGTATTCTCAAGGAAAGTTCATGACCTATCCACTCATGCCCTTGAGCTATCTTGAGGGTGGATATCAAAAAATCCAACGACAACATAGCATTCTGACCAAATACCATCTGGAATGGTGTGGCATTGAGCACTCTTTTATATGCCACTCAATACGCCAATAAGGCATGGTGCGATTGTTGATCCCAATCCAAACGCTTATTATTCACAATCTTGGTCAGTATGTTGCACAAAAATTTGTTAGTACTCTCAGCTTGACCGTTGGCTTGTGGATGACATGGTGCAGATTTCTTGTGTATTACCATGAAATCTTGTAATAAATATTCAATAACCTCATTCAGAAAATGAGTATCCCTATCACTTAGAAGCTCTATAGGAAGCCCATATCTTGTGAAGACCAATACACACCTAAACTTTTCAAGTTCAGTAATGTCCCCTATCTCGAATGATGTTGCTCTAGTGTACCTACATGTGGTAGTTGCAACCAATTGTCATGCTCCTATTCTTTGTTGGTATATTTAGGTAGTGATGTGTGTGAACACTCTAGGACCGTCGGGGAACTTTTTTCCGTCTTTAGGAGGTTTTTTTCCCCCGGATTGTATATACGCCTATTGCCCTAATGGGCTACTTATCTTTGTACATTCTCTAGTAATACATTTACTGTTGTGTGTTTGTGCTCCAAGCTTCTTCTTCTTCGTTGTGTTGTTCGCATGCTTCCGCAGACGTCTAACTCCAACAATTGGTATCAGAGTAGGTCATCGCTTCATCTAGGGAGCCGTCGACACTCCTCCGTTTGCAATCTCAGAATTGCACGAATTTTTTTGAGCATACTCACCGTGTTTTCGAGATCCAAACTGCTTCGCTCTGTGGTGCCGAAATTGTGATCTCAGCTCGTTTCGGCCTCCGAACGCACTATCGTAGTGCTTGTGCAGGCTATTTAGTCTTTTTGTGCCAAAGGTATATACCAGTTTCTGTTCGCCAGTTTAAGCATCTCAAAGTCTACTACAGGTCTAGCAGAACTCCTCTGGGTAGTTCTGTTCAACTTTTTGAGATACAGTCAATTTTCTGCATCAAGGTATTTTAGTCACCGGCCATGGCTGAAAGCAGTGATGTATTTCATATGTTGGCTGTTGAGGATAAGTTGGATGGTACCAACTACCCATTATAGGCGTATATGATCATGTATTGGTTGCAAAAGGATTGTGGAACATTGTGCACGGTGTTGAAAGACGTCCTGTTACACTTGTAACGACACGTACTACAAATACAGGTGCTGGAGCTGATGAAGATGGTGTCGAAGATGATATTCCATAGATTCCTGTTCATGATGCTGTTTCTGTTGCACCTACTGGAAAGCAGATTCGTTGGGATGGCAGGGATGCCCAAGCACATGCATTGATAGCTTTGTCTGTCAAACGTGCCATTATTCCTCACATTCGCTCTTGCAGAACAGCTAAGGATGCTTGGGATACACTTACCATGTTCTGTTGCAGGAAGATCAGTCCAGGCAGAACAGGTCCATTATGCATGTTGCAGATCAAGCTTTCTTGGCTAGTCAGAAGGGCAAAAGAAAATGGAGCTCTTCTACTAGTAAGCAGAAATCTGCAAATGCTGCACAATCGAAGAACCAGGATAAAGATGAGAAGAAATCAGAAAAGCAAAAATTGTTTTGCAAGTACTGTAAAGGAAATGATCATATCATAAAGAACTGTCCAAAACTGGCTGCAAAAGAGGCAAAGAAGAAAGAGGCTGGAATGGTTGTTGCAGAGGCCTCTAGACCAAAAACAGAGTTAGTTCATGATTCTCAGGCTATGTCAGATGCAAAGCTTTGGCATGCACACTTTGGTCATCTGAATTTTGCTAGTTTGCTACGCCTGCAGAAATTTAAAATGGTATCCTCTTTGCCCAAACTTGAGGCACCTGGAGAACATGTTTGTGAAGGCTGTATTTTGGGCAAAATGCAGCATTCATCCTTTAACAGTTTTTGGTTTTGGCTGAAAATCTATCAGCATGTAAAATGGGCACCCTCCGTTTCGATCAAGGGGGGGAATATATGTCTTCAGATTTTAATGAATTTCTGGCTGAACGTGGGATAAAACACCAGTGTACAGTGTCGTATATGCCTCAACAGAATGGAGTTGCTGAACGAAAGAACAGGTCACTCATGGAGATGGCGAGGTGCATGGTCAAGAGTCAGGCTTTACCACATAGTTTCTGGCTTGAGGCTGTCATGTGTGCAGCATATATACTAAACAGGTGTCCCACTAAAGCACTGTAGTCTATCACTCCATATGAGGCTTGGCATGACCGTAAGCCATCTGTTGCTCATCTGCGTGTTTTTGGTTGTTTGGCATATGCATTAGTGCCTGAACAACATCGCAAAAAATTAGATGATAAGGTAGTAAAATGTATTTTTGTTGGGTACAGTTCGGAAAGTAAAGGCTATTGTCTTTATCATCCACAGACTAAACGCATTCTGGTTAGCCGTGATGTTGTCTTTGTGGAAGATGCTATTCAGCCATTGCTTTCATGTACTAAGGAGACATTTGTTAGCTCCAAAGACATGTATGATACTTTGATGCCTCTTTTTACAGGTGGACAGTCTAGTGTTGGTCCTAATGAGGCAACTTCTCAGCCTTTGCACGTTTCATATGATGATGCAGATCATTCCATTTCTGATGCAGATTTACATGATGCACTTGTTGATGAGAGAGCTAATATTGAGCAGGCAAAAACTATGCCAAAATGGCTGGTGCAGACTTTGCGTGACAGCAAATTAGATGCACCTTTGTCATATCGTACTTGTTCAGGTTCTCATAGTGCCTCCTTTGCATCAGATTGCTATGCTATGGCTCCGTCTAGTCTCTGTGATGAGAATGAGCCTATTTCTTTTGATGAAGCACAGAATTCAGAAAATTGGATGGCTGCTATGCAATCTGAATATGATGCTATTATGAAGAATGGTACATGGTCTTTATGTGACTTGCCTCTTGGCAAGAAGGCCATTGGCACTAAGTGGGTATACAAGCTGAAGCGTAAACCTGATGGTATAGTTGACAGGTATAAAGCTAGGCTTGTTGCAAAGGGTTATGCGTAGGAAAGAGGCATTGATTTCGATGAGACCTTTGCACCTACATGCCGTATGACTACTGTTCGGAGCATTTGTGCACTTGCAGCCCATCATGGTTGGAATGTACATCAGTTGGACATTAAAACAGCATTTCTGAATGGTGACTTGCATGAAGAAGTGTATGTTTTTCAGCCCCGTGGCTTTGTGCAAAAAGGGCATGAAAACCAGGTGTGCAGGTTAAAGAAGGCATTATATGGTTTAAAGCAAGCACCACGTGCTTGGTATGAGAAGATACATGCCTATCTTGTTGCACATGGTTTTGAGAATAGTCCAACTGAAAGCACCTTATA
Organism: Ceratopteris richardii; assembly: GCA_020310875.1. Classification (NCBI taxonomy): domain Eukaryota; kingdom Viridiplantae; phylum Streptophyta; class Polypodiopsida; order Polypodiales; family Pteridaceae; genus Ceratopteris; species Ceratopteris richardii. The sequence continues at coordinate 63,557,451 of CM035434.1, forward strand.
TGTTAAGCGTGCTAATGATGTGCTTCTAATCATTGTTGTATATGTTGACGACATGCTGCTCACTCGTCCTATTGAGAAGCATATTGCTGATTTCAAGGCTGATTTGCATGCCTCATTTGAGATGTCTGATTTGGGGCATTTGCATCACTATGTGGGCATTCAGTTAATGCAAGTTGATGGTGGAATGGATTTGTGTCAAACGAAATATATTGACACATTATTGCAGCGTTTTGGCCTTGAAGACTGTAAGCCTATTACCACTCCTATGGAGACAGGTTTACGATTGAGTCTTCATGATGCTGGAGATGCATTTGATGCTGTTCTCTATCAGCAGGCTATTGGATGCTTGATCTACTTATGCATTACTCAGCCAGATATTCAGTTTGCTGTCTCACTGATGAGAAGGTTTATGCATTGCTCAGGAGTCACGCATTGGAAGGTGGTTAAGCGCATCTTTTGCTACTTGAGTGGTACTTGAATACTTGGGTTGTTTTATCCCAAGGGGGGATCACTACCGCTAGATTTGCATGCTTTTTCTGACTCAGATTGGGCTGGTTGCTATGACACTCGTGTGTCCACCAGTGGTTTTTGCTTCATGCTTCGTAGCTCATGTATATCTTGGTTGAGCAAGAAGCAGCCTACTGTGGCCACTTCCAGTTGTGATGCTGAGTATAGGGCAGCTTTCACAGCGACTGTTGAGTGTGTGTGGCTCACATGCCTTATGGCTGATTTGGGTGTTGGCAAGTCTTCTGCCACCACCATCTTCACTGACAGTCAGAGCGCATTGGCAGTTGCAAGGAACCCTATGTTCAATGCTCGCACTAAGCACATTGAGGTGCATTATCACTATGTCAGGGAGAGGTTCTCTGCTGGGGAGATCAGCTTGGCATATGTGCCCACGCAGGAGAACATTGTAGACCTTTTCACGAAGGCTCTGCCTAGGGAGAAGTTTGAAGCTTTCCGCAAAGCTTTGGGCTTACTTCCTTTTGTGGAGTGATTTCCACATAGCTTGGCACTTCCTTATACATGAGTGCAAGCTCCTTGTTCACCGCATCACTCCCAAGGGGGATTTGTTGATATATTTAGGTAGTGATGTGTGTGAACACTCTAGGACTGCCGGGGCACTTTTTTCCCTCTTTAGGAGGTTTTTTTCCCCCGGCTTGTATATACGCCTATTGCCCTAATGGGCTACTTATCTTTGTACATTCTCTAGTAATACATTCAGTATTGTGTGTTTGTGCTCCAAGCTTCTTCTTCTTCGTTGTGCTGTTCGCGTGCTTCCGCACACGTCTAACTCCAACATTCTTCTACACAAGAAGCAAGGATATTGTTATGATCCTACCTATGGATACTACCAGCAAGGATTTGGTATCTCTGCACTTTCACTACCTTCTTCTATTGGGTTCTCACTTGAGAATTCTTAGGTCCATATGTCAATACTGGAACTAATAGCTTTGCCCATTCAGGAACAATCTCGACATTAAATAGGTAAGCATCTAGTAGCTCATCTACTACTCCAACAACTGCTTCTCTTGAAGTTATCCTCCATTATGGCTTTGCCCATTCAAGAACAATCTCGACATTAAATAGGTAAGCATCTAGTAGCTCATCTACTACTCCAACAACTGCTTCTCTTGAAGTTATGCTCCATTATCCTCGAGAGATGGTCTGCTCTCAAGTGTGGTTTACCCTTCTTTACTACGACTTCAATGGTTGTTCCTAAGATGATAGATAATACGTCCCTTTGTAAGATCGTAAGGACTTAATTCAACTTTGACTCTATCTCCTGGTAGTATTCTCAACGTAGTAGCCTACCCGTGTTGCAGGGTTTGTTCACGAAATACAAGAGAGCCTCATGGTCTGTAATGAACTTAAACGTATTTACCGATAAATAGTGATGAAATTTCTTGACCGCATAGACCACTCCTAGCCCCTCTCTCTCCATCGTGGTGTAATTTCTCTTTGTGGCATTCAACTGCCTACTCGCATATGCAATCCATAAGTCAATATTCCCTTTGTCTATGGGTTGTGCTAACACGCTCCCTATGGCATGATTAGAAGCATCTACGTGTACATGAAACGGTTTCTTCCAATTAGGCATGGCTAGAATAGGTGCAGAACACAATCGTCATTTCAATTCACTAAAGGAACTCTCACATTCTTTTGTCGACTCAAAGTTAGTTAGCACGTTGTAGAGTGGTTTAGCAATGATTGCATACATATGTATCAATCATCCATAATATCTGCAATGGCCCATAAATGCTTGTACCTCCTTTACGTTCTTTGGCCTGGGTAATTCATTGATCACTTGTACCTTATCCTCATCCGTGGAAATTCCATTTTTGGAAACTATGTGATCAAGTATCTTACCTTGTCTTACCATAAAAATGCACTTCTCTGGGTTTAAACTGACTTGATATTCCCTAGACTTGTGAACGGTTCGTTTAAGCTCAAGGATATGATCTAATCTAAGCATTGAGTGAGCACAAAGATCATCTACGTACACTTCTAAGTTCTTTCTTAGAAACTCTTTGAACACATGGCACATCAACCTTTGGAAAGTTGCAGGTGCATTTGTCAACCCAAAAGGCATCACAAAAAATGCAAAGATAGCTTATTCAATGGCAAAAGCCATCTTATGTTGATCCTCGAGGGCAATGGAAACTTGATTATAGCCTAAAAATTTGTCAAGGAAGCTATACACTTCCTTGCCTGCGACTCTTTCCAACACGTGTTCTATAATAGGAAGAGGGTAATTGTCCCTAATGGTGGCAACATTGAATTTCTTCAGATTAATACACAATCTTAACTTATAGTTCTTTTTAGGCACGACTACAATGTGTGATACCCATTCGGTATGTTCCATCTCATAAATGAATCCAGCCTCAATGAGTCTATCTATCCTTTCCTTGATCTTCAATGTGTAGTTATAATTATACATATAGGGCTTTTGCTTGGTGGGTTTAGCTCATGGGTATCCTATGAGAATATATATCTGGATCTACCCCCTTTCAGGTCCTTGTAACTTCATGCAAACACATCCCTATATCTTTTCAGTAAGGCGATCAAACTTTCTTCCTCTTCGTCTATCAAATCATGCCCTGTGTACATACATTTTTCTTCTCCTCCCTCGATTGCCACTACTACTTTCTTTGTAGTCTCCTTGTTATCATAGGATTCTCCAGAGTTTCTGTCTCTTCTAGGCATTCTTATCATGATCTTTCATTCTTCAACGTTGTACTTTTTTAAATTTTATGGCACTTCCATTAACAATTCTTCTTCTTCTTCTTGTCTCACAATTTTATCCTTTTTCGGCTTTTGATTTTTTTGATTAGGATTTGAATTATCCTTTCTCTTCCTAGGGATTGCATGATCTATGGAAATGGCTTCTACCCAACCTAAAAATTCCTCTTCGGGTGAACATTCGGGTCTATTAGAGTCTACTTCCCATTCTTCCTCTCTCACTTGCTTGGTCCTCTTTTGGATCTCACATTCGAGTTTATCCTATTCAGTTTCCTCCGGCCCCTATAGCGTTCGTAGTAAAGATGGATATATCATAGCCGTCTTCATCACAATGGGGCGCCCATTGTTCTTCGTTAATTGCTATGTCCATCATCCCAAGAATCTCTACCCAGCCATAGGTTTCGAATTCCTCATCTCGAAACACTACTAGCACGTACGTGGGTTTTCAATAGGTCTAGAGGTTTGTCCTATTCTTGACGTTCTTTCTTTCACTCGCTCCTCCTCTTTTGCTGAAACTTTTTACACATCCATAGGTGTGTATCCTCATGCAGCCATGATGGACTTGATGTTAAGGAATGTACCAATACCTCTTCCTCTTTGTTCCTATGTATAGTATTCCATTGCAAGTGTGGTACATCCTTGTGTGAGTAGTCCGTAAGGTTCACTTTCGTGGTCACTCCTAGGTGTTGCAAGTATAAAGAGTTGGTTCCCCTATCTTGTACCACTTGCAATTGTCGGATGAAAGGTCTACCTAGAAGCATTTCATATGCTTGATTCTTCCCAAAATCACATATCCCAAAAGTGTGATTAAATTCTATCCCGCAGGTGGATAGGGTAATTCCTTCCAGTAGTCCTAAGGGTCTTTCTATGTGCCCATCAACCATCTGCAAGTTCATCCTAGTAGGTCTAAGGGCTAGTTTACCCCAACGCTTCCACAAAGAAGTGGTAGCAATAGCTACTTGTGTACCTATGTCTAAGATGGCTTTGGGAGTGTAACCTTTCTAAGTGATAGGCAAATAAGCATTACCTTCCTCTCCTTCAATCACATCTCCCACTTTGTCTATGGGTAGTTCAGGTACCTTTCCTGGTGCTCCTGGTCTAGAGGAAGCTGTAGCTATCTCTAGAGAGTGATTTGCTAGAGACTCGTTAATCTTTTTCCTCCATTTTCTCTTATGTCACTCTCTTGACTCTTTCCAGGTTCTCGTCTTCTTTCCTATTGATTCTCTTACATCACTGGCTTCAGCTATTCTTTCGAGGTCTCCGGTTGCATCTGCCTCTGTGCTTAGGCTCTAGTTACCACATGGATGGGTATGTACTGGGGTATGGAACCTTCGCTGTGTTGCACTATTCCTATCACATTGATGGGGTTCACTTTCATGGGTGTAAAATTTGGGTTCTTAGGGCAATCTCTTATAAAGTGATCCTTCCCACATTTAGGACATAATCCTTGAATATTGAGATATTGTGGTTGCACAGCGGGTCTGGCTTGTGGGCAGGCACCAATGAAATGGTCTCCCTAACACTTGAAACATGGTCCTTTAGGTGCTTGGGGTCTTGGTTGTCTAGCTGGTGGTCGTGGGTTGGGGTTCATGTACATGACTTGAGCATAATTAGATTCCCAATTTTGCTCGTACATAGGACTCTCATAATATGGATCTAGGTTTTCTGGTGACTCCGTATCGTATGTGGTTGGGCTATCCACATGGGTGGAGTCAAAAGTGTTCCCATTAGGGTCATTTTTTGTGATCAAAGGGGTTGTAGGTATTAATGCCCTATTTGAATTCTCTTCCAAAGTGGCAGACTTCATAGAAACTATGTTGGCAGGGGGAGGTTGTTTTCCTAGGACAAGTTGGGGTCTAGCCTGTTCTTGCTATGGAACTTGATAATGAGGGGGGACATGATAGTATTGTTGTGGCTGGTACTACCCTTGTTTTCTACCTGGCTAATATGGATGAGGATAACTCTATCTAACCACCTATTTATTATATGGACAATCTTGAGCCGTGTGGTTAGTGCACGTGCACTTTATGGTACAATATAGGCCATTGGAGTTTCCTATGGGTTGCATTGCATTTGGACACATATTTTCCATTGATCACCTCCACAAGTGTAACACCTTCTAGGGGGGAGGGGCGAATTTGATGTAAGGCTTACTAGAGGCTACCAATCATTTGGCCACTTGTTCCGCTAAGTCCTCTATAGAATTGGAACATCTAGATGAGGTCTTTATTGTGCTATCTGAATATTCATGTGCCTTAGAGAGTTCTAGCTCTTCTCCGAGGTTATCCTCTATGTCTATACAGTTGTGCAAGTATTGTTCCAAGGTCCTAGGTTCCTTTTGGAGTACATGTGACCTAAGGTTAGCACTCAATAGGTCATCGATGAACAAAGCTATTAGCTTAGCTTAAGTGGGTAGTTCCAATGGGGGCATTGCTTTATGTAGCGTCTAAATCTACGTCCAGCCATCCTCACTGTCTTTTGAGGTGTTTGTTTGAACGTGTGTATCAAAGATGATGTGTTGTGCCTGATTCCACTCTTGGAAAAAACCATAATGAAGGCCTCCATTACATGCTGGATGTCTCTAAATTGGTGCTGGTGCAATGGCTGAAACCAATCCAATGCATCATCCTTCAAAGTGAGTCCAAAGGCATTAAATTGTGTTAACATGTATTCGACTTGTTCAGCATGTAACACCTCTTTGAATTCAGCTACATGCTTATAGGGATCTCCGGATCTGTCAAAGCAATTCTTCATAGCCTTCAGTAGTTGAGTGGGCCCCAAAGTCCTAGGGTGCTCTCTAGGCCTTGGTAGGGGAAGTTTGTCCCTACCCCTTTGAGCTCTATGATCCCTAGTTTGTTCTCTTTCTGCTCTCCCACCTTTTGTAGAGGTTCTTTCTCTCCTTGTGTGATTGATGAAACTATTCTCTCTCCTTCCTTGATCTTCTCTCTGTGTCCTTGAGATGTGGCGATACCCAAATTCTCCTTAGATACGTGATCTCACATTAGGGGAAAAAAAGAACCCTCTTTGGACCTTTTAGCTTAAGGGCTGATTAAGGATCCACCAATGAGAGGAGGGCAGTGGCCACACTCTAATCCCTTAATCTACTAGACTAGGTATAGGCTTCCATGGTTTTATTCTCGTCAAAGGCATCAAAACAGCCATAGAATTGTTGTTTTGTAGGCGTGGGCAGTTTGGAAGATCTCAAAATTGCATATCAGCCCTTGGATTGCTTAAAAGATCTAAGGGCTTATGTTAATTTGCAAAAGTCAAGGCGGGATAGAATAGAGAACCTTGGATCAAGAGAAAAATGTGTGGCTTGGATGCATTACCATTGGAAAAAGGTGCTCGTCATTGTGGGCCATTGGATTAAGCTACTCATCCAATGGAGGAGATTTGAACTGAAATGGGAAGGTGCCTTTTATCATCAACCCTTGGATTGGTGCTAGATCCAATGGCTCATATAGTTTCCTTCTCATCAAATGTGCCTTTCAATGTAGGCCTTTGAATGGACGATTGATCGGACGGTGAACAACTGGATTCCACCTTTTCATGCTTCGAAATCTCTCTCCTCCCTTAGATTGGAGGCTGATCAGATGGTCATTGTCTCTTCTAAAAGAAGATCAGCGCCATTTGCGCTCCACCATTGGATGGTGGACAAATCAGACGCTTCAAAAATCTACAGAGAGTTTGCACAAGGGGCCCCGAGAATTTTCGCATTAAATGCTTCTCCTACATCCCTTTGAATGCTAACCATCGATTTGAAGGATCCAAGGCCCACGATTTCATGCGTCTAAAGAGCCTCTTCAAGAGTTTGAATAAACATTTATTTATTCTACAAAACTACTAGTGGTTTTGGATATCTCCTTAATCATCTTTTAATCCCTAAAAATTAGGTATCCTTACAAGGCCCATCCAGTGCTCACTTTTTCCCCTAATGAACAGTGAAAAAGCTAGTTCTCCTCCCCATATATATGCATGATGACCATGTTATGTGACTTTATACACACTTTCTGAAGCACCATCTAAGTATAATATTTTCCCTAGGATCTCTGGGTCCTTCAGCTCATAAATCATTGTTGCTCTCACATCCGTAGGGTGCTCTGGCTTATATCTCCAAAACGCTTCATCAATTTCTTTATTCCAAAATAGCTCTATGCTCCTATTGTCCTGAGGCATCCAATTAGGAGTCAACACTCTTGTTAGCACTAATTTGCCTCTAGGCATACTAGGTTCTTCGACCTGTTTCCCTTGTCCTTCTGCTCCTAAGTTTGTAGTTTCTACCACCTCACCAAATTCGTTCGTTGAGTTGGGCTTACTCATGACTATGTTATTACTAACCTATGAAGGCCATCTTCATATACTCCGGCACCCAATCTATTCATGCAAATGTACTCCGACTGAGTCTTGTAGGGTCCCTCCATCTTCTCTAGGTGGGCTACACCAAACGAAACCCCTGGTCTCCCTGTGTTGAAATACATATCTGAGTGTCTCGTGTCTAATCAACTTGGATAACTGCCTAACTATTGAGCCCACGATCATGTGGTAGTTCTCATGCTAGCCTTAGAAGATCGAACACTCCACTTATCACTTTTCCCTAAGTATTTCCCAGATCTAAGGTTCATTAATCGTTATTTCATGTCTTCACACTCATTCTTCTCATTAGGTCAATCACTTAATTCTTTTGGTTTTCCTTTAGAGTTTCTTGTCTTTTCCAAATTTGTCGAGAGGAATCATTTTGGTATATTCAATTTTGATTTGTTTTAGCGATGCATAATCACGTCACTCTCTCTCTCTCTTTCAGCAACCACTTCTCACTTTTTATGCTAGAGAGAATCCTTACTACTATGGGAGTCCTAAGACACTCCGTTTATCAAAAAGTTTATTCGCCCAAAGAAGTCACCAAATTAGAACTGAAATTCCACTTACAGCATTCTCCTGGACTCTTGAAGGGACTATTCTCGTTTGCCCAAGAATTCTCGGTATTGGTTGCTTCTCACCTTGACCTATGCCAAGCACAGAAGAGTTCAAAATTAATGGCCAAAAATACCCCAAAAGTTTGAAAAATTTCAAAAAATAACCAATTTTAGCATTCTTCTTGACCGTCGTGCGAAGGTCAGACACAATCGCGATAGTGTGTCACCATCACAATGGCCTGAACACCCGTGATGATCAACCGACAATGGTCAAAACCACGATGGCCAACTAGTGACGATCACGAGACGATGGTCGTCCCAATGGTCAGACTGCGATGATCAAAGGACTCATGATGATCTAACTATGATGATCAAGTAGCGATCGTCTAAGTGCGATGGTCAAATATAGTCTAACCACGACAATGAGATCATGATGATCAGGACCACGATGGTCACTAGGATCATGATTGTCAGGCACCATTGAGATGGTGTGTCACCGTCACGATGATGTGATGCAATCCTGATGGCGTGAGCCAATCACCATGATGGTCAATGATCGTCAGGATGGTTAGACACAATCACGATGATGAGTCGCTATCACGATGGTCAGCCAAATTTGTCATTTCCAAAAACTCAGTTTAGATTTGTGAGAGTGCTTACCTTAGCTCCTCTTTCATGCAAAAACTTCAACCAAATACCCACCTTTGTCTGACAGTTGTGATGACCAGCTTCTACGGCAATTTTTTATAGAAAAATGAAATGTTTACTTCTGTTTCTTGTAGATTCGTGATGTCTAGAGGTTGCCCTGCAATGTTAGTGCACCAAAAAATGCAAAGAAGCACCTATAAAATCTCTCTCTCACTCTCACACATGCAAATGACGAAAAGTGCAGAGAAAGAGGGAATATGGAAGATTTTTTGGTATTTTTTGATTTGAGATGAGGATGGGAAATGAAATTAGAGGGAAAGTGGAGTAAAAGTGTGCAAAAACTAACTACTAACAACAAAACAACAAGAAACGTTTACCTTCCAACGATTTTCTCCAACATACTGACCATCACATGCTCATCCTAGAGCTCGTCCCCGGCAATGGCGCCAAACTTGGTGTCACTCTAGTACAATGGTGAGTACGAACATGAGGAGTTCCACCTCATAACTGTCAATTCGCAGAGAGGGTAGGACGATATGAAGATTGAGAGCGATTGAAGTGCGCAAAGGTGATGGTGAGAAAAACAAATGATACAGACACACACACAAGGAAAGTGGAAAAAGTTAATAGTTTCAAAAGCTCTCAAAATGGGCTCTCTAGCTCTATTTATAGTTTTTGCCTAGTTTTGACCGATTTCACATCTAGTGACTGGCATAGTTAAAAAATAGGGTCTACATCTAATTTGAGGTACCTTATGGCTTCCAAAAATTATGAAAATTGGTATGAGCTACCTACTTAGACTCTTGAAGAGGACTCCTCAGCTTGCACAAAATGGATTCATACATGTAGTACGTGGATGTATGTACATATATTACATTGTTTTGGTCATAAAAATCACTTTTTGGGTTTTGAAATGATTGTTTTTAATAATAAGGTAGGCACGGATGCTTGAATACCACTTATTAGCTCCTCCCTGGCCCTATGTGCTTCCTCTACATTTGTGACAGGATCCACTACAACATATGAGGGGCATACCAAGAGTGCTTATATCGACGGTCGCTCGCGGCGTCGGTATAAACATTGGAAAAATGCAGTTAAGCATACCAACGCTCACTTGACCATCGGTATGACTGTTTTAAACAGATCATCCAGCTGTTTTGCGATCGCTGGTATAGGAATCGATATATGCATCGGTATGGGTGTCGATATAAGCATCGATAATTTCCAATAAATTAAGGATGCTCATAGCGACACCCATACGGATGCATATATCAAGGGCGTGTTTTAAACATACCGGGAACATGAGAGAAAAACTCACCATTTTACACATGTTTTACATTGAGTACTACTTGCTTCTATCAAACTTGCATGCACGAACTGAATTGTGACCTGCATTGTCTTGTGCACACACACACAGATCTCTCTCTTTGTACACACACACACTCTCTCTCTCTCTTTATATCTCACATCTTGGTAAGTGGTGCACATACTCTTACCCTTTGTCTTTCTCAATGCTTTATGTTTTATAATTTTTCTTCTCTTTGATTTTGGAGAAGTTTTTTGGCATCGATTCTTTGGAATTCGACAATAGACGACATACATTACGCTTTGACGAAAACAATCAAAAAGAGGGTCATACCTGTTAAGTGATTGTTTTATTCTCTATTGATAGAGAGAGAGAGAGATAGAAAGAGAGAGAGATGAGAGAGGAAGATAGAGAAAGAAATAAAGAGAGATGAAAGAGAGAAAAATATATAGAGAGAGAGATAAAGAGAGATGAAAAAGAGAAAGATAAAGACAGAGATAAAGAGAGAGAGAGAGATATACAAATACATACACACACACATATATACATGCATGTACACACACACATGCATACACATACATATGCATACATAGAGACACACATATACACACATGCATGCATACATACATAC